>SJYA01000747.1:0-10531 GCA_006410615.1 Neotragus moschatus
GAGAAGGAAATGGCAACCCACTCCAGTGTTCTTGCCTGGAGAATCCCAGGGATGGGGGAGCCTGATAGGCTGCCGTCTGTGGGGTCGCACAGGGTCGGGCACGACTGAAGCGACTCAGCAGCAGCTGCAGCACCATCCTCCACGTCAGTGGTCTGAGCTGCTTGTGGGGCGTGTTGGGTTTTCGCGGCCTCAAGCTCTGGACCGTGCCCCGAGGGCTCTTCTCAAAGTATGATCTGGGAACCCTGTGCCCAGGGACGTCACATGTTCAGAGAAGAAAGGCGTCTCAGGCGGCAGGGGACACTGCACGTGCCGGCCGCCCTGGAAGCTCATGGGGAGAAGTTCCCGGGAGGAGACGTCGCTGCAGGCCGCGGACTTTGCTTTCTGGGAACCTGACTTGTGCGTCCAGTGTTTCCCCGTTGTTTTGACCATGGAATCTGTCCCTGCTTCCACTTTTCCTGAAAGATCCATCACGAATGTCTTGTGAGCAGTTTTGGGCCACCTACTCCAGGGTCGACTGTGCTCCACTGCTTCTTATGAAGGGAGACAGCGACATAATTAAAAAAATTTTTTCTTTCAATTTGAAAGTAAAGATTGAAAAATAATTTAAGTTTTTGAGATATAATGATATACAATATTAGTTTCTGGTGTGCAACAATTAAATTTTAAATTAGATTCAAAATTAATTCAATATCAATTTAAACTGTAAGGAATTTTCCAAAGTACAGAATAATAGGTAATGCAAAGTATTTCTTCCTACCCTATTAAGGTTCTCCAGAGAAACCAGCAGGAGATGCGTATGCCTGTGTAGGTATGTGTGTTTATATCTACATGCGTTATAGAGAGTGAGAGAGAGAGCAAAAGTGTCTAAGAAACAACGGCTGCAGAAAGAAGGAATGGAGCAGCCTGAAGGAGACGCAATATCCTGAGACCAGGGAAGGAATGACCTGTTGGAAAGGGTACAGGAGCTAGAAAACACCGACGATGCATCTCTAAGAACAAGGCGGGGTGGCGGACCTTGCTAAACTAGAATTATTTAAGCAGAAAAAACACTTTCCAGAAAATAAAGTGAAACTGTTTTTAGACAAGCCAACGCTGAGGACATTCACAGACCGGCACCATAAACTGTTACAGGAGGCTCCTCCGTTAGACCGGCAAAAATTTGGAGCCGCACAGATGAAGAATGCCAGACAGCAGATATGTGGGCGAGCGAGAAGAGCCTTTCTCTTGCTTTTCGTCTCTCGAAAAGGCGATGATTAGGAGCACTGCTATGTATCCAGTGCCACCTCTCTTTGCAGAGTCAGTGACAAAAACAGCGTTAAAAATAGGATTTACAAGTTCACGGACGGCTGAGGGCCGGGATGCTGACAGAGCACCGAGGGAGCCTCAGAACATGTGGAGGCGAAATGAGTGGCCACGGCCGTGACACGAGGCAGGCGCTGTGAGCGGGGCGCTCTCAGTCACCAGGTGCTCACTTCCGGGAGGAAGCGCTTTGTGACTGTTGGAAGCTGACTGGGACACGTTAGCCTGGGCGCTGCAAACATTAGAGCCACCACTAAAAAGCAAGACAAAGGGGTATAGCTCATAAGCAAATTGTTGGTAAAAAAGGAATTTTTTTAAAGCTCAAAGAGCAGACAGAGAAAGAAGAAAGAACCCAGAGGGGATGGGACAAGTAGCAAGCAAACAGCAAGATGGCAGACTTAACTCGACTGTGTTGGTAGCTACACGGACTGTGAAGCCTCACACCAAATAAAAGGCAAATATTTCCAGATCCATAGAAAAGCAAGGTCCTAAATTCTACATGAAACTGAAAACAGCCTAGAGTAGCCAAGACAGTTGTGAAAAAGAACCAAGTTGGAGGCCTTCTGCCTCCTGATTTCCAAGCCTGCTGGCCAGCGGCTGCGTCAGGACAGCGTGGCATCCGTGTGAGATGGGCCTGCAGCGCGGGTGCAGAGCAGCCCCGCATTCAGGTGCGCTTGATTGCAGACTACCAACCCACACAGGCCAGTGGGGAGGGAGTGTGCTTTTCCAAATGGTGCTGGGACTGTTGACAAGCTCCAGGCAAGAGAAGAAGTTCAGGCCCTTACTTCACACCGTGCGCCCAAATCAGCTCAAGATACGAAAACGCGAGTGTAAGAGCTGACCCTACAGAACTGAAACAGGGAAAATTCTCGTGACACTGATTTAGGCGAAGATATTTCTGACATGCCACCAAAACCATGATCCAAGAAACAAAACAATCAGTGCAATTATCCTATTAGAAAACTACTGTTCTTTGGAAGACACTGCTAAGAAAACATATTCTATGGTAGTAGAATGCACTTGAAAAATACATTAAAAAGTAAGAATTGTATCCATAATATGTAATCAACTTCATTACTCACTAATAGAACTAACAGCCTATTTTTTTTAATGAGCAAAATATTTTAATAAAGACTTAAGGGGCTAAACCAACGGAAGTATACCCGTGAAAGGATGCTTAACATAATTAGCTATTAGAAAAATTCAGATAAAACCGTAAGACTCTACTCCACACCCAGTAAGAATGGGTAAATTAAAGAAGATAAAAACCTGAGAATACTAACGACTGTTGAAAATGTGGAGTAACTAGGATTATCGTACATTGTGGATGGAAATGCAAAATGGTGCAGACACTTTGGAACACACACAGCATTTCTTTTTATTTAATGAAGTTAAACACACACAACACAGCCAGCAACATCACTCCTAAGTGTTTACCTAAGGGGATGAAAACGCACAGTGTCTTGAGTGCAGATGCGGTGCCGGCTTCATTCACGCTGTCTGAGCACTGGTAGCTCAGACGACTGTCAGCTGCGGAGCAGACCAGCAGACGTGGTCTCTCCGTGAAGCGGCACACCGCTCTGCTGCGGAAGGGTGAACGGCTGAACTGCTGACCCCTGCAGCAGCTTAGCACATCTTAAAAACATTCCAAGTGAAGGAAGCCAGACATGAAGGACCACACACAGCATGATGCCATTTATATGAAATGTATATAAAATTTTAGAGGAGGCAACAGAATAGTAAGAGAAATGGACGTGGTTGCCAAGGTCCAGAGGCTGGATTGAGGGGTGGGGGTGGGGATGGGATGCTGACCCGGAAGGAGCAGGAGGACGCTTTCGGGGGTAGAAATATTCTGTTTATTCATTGTAGTGATGACTTCATGGCTGTAAAATTCACTTCCCAAAACTTCAAATATTACAGCGAAAATTGCTGCATTTCTTTACACATAAATTACCATCAGCAAAGCTGACTTTTTTTTAAAGCAGTAAACTACTTGTAGCTTTTTCCCAGAAAGCTGCCTGGGGGCACACCCCTAGGGAGCCCTGGGCAGACACGTGCTCCTTAAAATTATATATTTTAAGATGTGCTGAGCAGGGGTCAGCGGTTCACCCCTTCACCCTTCTGCAGCAGCTTGGTGTCCCACTTCATGAAGAGAACACACCTGTAGGTCTGCCCCAGCTGAGTAGCCTGCGCTCCGCCCTCTGCACAGACACTGGATAAAGCTGATATGAGCACCCACGTTCAAGACACTGGGTGAACGGAAGCGTTCGTTCCCTCAGGCAGTCCCGGAGCTCCACCTTGGCCCCCAGGCCCGCGCTCGTTGTGGCCACGGTGACTCAGCCTGTCTTTGAGCTGTCCCCGCCGAGGCCTGCCCAAACTGAGTTCACGGGCAGCACCCACGTTACTGCTTTAACAGTGAAGTTTTGAGGCGTCTTCCCGGTTTGGATGACTGAGAGAGCTGCGGAAGGCCTAACAAGTGAGACCCAGCCTGCTGCTCACCAGTGTGCCACACCGCCTTCCTTGTCTCCAAAGGCACCATTTCTCACCCCCCAACCCTGGCCTAGAGACGCGACCTTCCAGAGGGTCTGTGGTTCCTGAAAGCGCAAGACACAAGGTCAGACAAACAGACCAAAGGGACAGAGTCCAGAAAGAAGCCCTGTATCTATAGTCAGCTGACGTTTGACCAAGGCACCAAGAGAATTTACTGAGGAAAAGGACAGTCGTCGACAAATCATGTGGTGACAACCAGATATTCACATGCAAAAGAATGGAACTAGACCCCTGCCTCATATCACATATTAACACAAATGCTGAAGAATGAATCAGCAACCTGATATGAGAGCGAAAACTGTAAAACCCCCAGAAGAAAATATAGACGTAAATCTTCATGACCTTAGGTTGGCAAATGAATTCTTAGATACAAAAGAATGGAAAATAAAAGGAAAAAATAATAAATTTACTTCACCGATGCTGAAGAATTTTCTAACTACTGTTCAGCTGTGTTAATTTCACATGCTAGGAAGGAAATACTCAAAATCCTTCAAGCTAGGCTTCAACAGTATGTGAATCAAGAACTTTCATATCTATAAGCTAGGTTTAGGAAGAGGAACCAGAGGTCAAATTGTTGACATCCATTTGATCATAGAAAATGGAGAGCGTTTCAGAAAAACACCTACTTGTGCTTCACTGACTACCCTAAAGCCTTTGATTGTGTGGAGCACAACAGACTGTTGAAAATTCTTAAAGAGATGGGAACACCAGACCACCTTACCCGCTTCCTGACAAACCTGTGTGCAGGTCAAGAAGCAATAGTGAGAACCTTACATGGAAAAACTGGTTCAAAACTGGGAAAGGAGTATGTCAGGACTGAATATCATCACCCTGCTTATTTAACTCATATGCAGAGTTCATGTGAAATGCCAGGCTGGATGAATCACAAGCTGGAATCAAGATTGTTGGAAGAAATATCAGCAACCTCAGATATGCAGATGATACCACCCTAGTGGCAGAAAGTGAGGAGGAACTAAAGAATCTCTTGATGAAAGTGAAGGGAGTAAAAAAGCTGGCTTAAAACTCAATATTCAAAAAATGAAGNGGCTGGATGAATCACAAGCTGGAATCAAGATTGTTGGAAGAAATATCAGCAACCTCAGATATGCAGATGATACCACCCTAGTGGCAGAAAGTGAGGAGGAACTAAAGAATCTCTTGATGAAAGTGAAGGGAGTAAAAAAGCTGGCTTAAAACTCAATATTCAAAAAATGAAGGTCCCATCACTTCATGGCAAGTAGAAGAGTAAAAAATGGAAGCAGTGACAGACTTTATGTTTTTTTGCTCCAAAATCACTGTGGACGGTGACTGCAGCCATGAAATTAAAAGATGCTTGCTCCTCGGAAGAAAAACTATGATAAACTTAGACAGTGTATTAAAAACCAAAGACCTCACTTTGCTGACAAAGGTCTGTATAGTCAAAGCTATGTTTTTTCCAGTAGTCACGTATGGATGTGAGAGTTGGACCATACAGAAGGCTGACTGCCAAAGAACTGACGCTTTTGAACTGTGGTTTGGAGAAGACTCGAGAGACCCAGGGTCAGAGCAGCACTATTCATAGCGCTGACATGGACTCGCCCTCGACCAGACTCCGCCTGGAGTCTCCTGAGCTGTGTTTCGACCAAGAGATCAAACCAGTCAATCCAAAAGGAAATCAACCCTGAATATTCATTGGAAGGACTGATGGTAAAGCTGAAGTTCCAATACTTTGGCCACTTGATGCAAAGCGCCAACTCATGGCAAACACCCTGAGGCTGGGAAAGATTGAAAACAAGAGGAGACGGGGAGACAGGATGAGATGGTTGGATGGCATCACTGATTCAATGAACATGGTTTGAAAAAGCTCTCAGAGTTGATGACGGACAGGGAAGCCTGGACATAATGTTATAGTCCAGGGAAGAGTCAGACATGACTTAGTGACTAACAACAGCAACTTCCCTGAAATTGAAACTTTTTTGTTTAAAAGAACACTCAAGAAAGTGAAAAGAAAATCCATGTATTCAGAAAAAATATTTGCAAATCATGTGTCTGTTAAGGAACACATCTAGAATATACAAGAGTCTTCTATTAAAAAAAAAACTGTAATAGCAAAATGGTCACAAATTAAATGGCTGTTCGCCAAAGAAGACACACAAATGGAAGATAAGCGGATGAGAAGACGCTCAATGTAACACGTCACCGAGGAAATGTATAACAAAGCCACGGGAGGTCTTGGCCCAGACGAGGACCTCTGTGGTCAAAAGACGGACGACGCGTGTCAGCAAGGCTGTGGGGAAGAGAGCCTCACTCACGACCAGCTGGAATATAAGATGGTGCAGCCTCTTTAGGAAACAGTTTGACAGAACCTCAAAGTAACAGGAGGCTACACGTGGCCCAGCGATCCCACCCTAGACAAACACCCAAGAGAACGGACACATTTTCACCAAAAGCACGAGCAGGGAGAGTCCAGCGGCGCCCACACCGCCGCAGCAGGCGCGCCCTGGCCAGACTCTGCTCGGGGCCTGCACCGCGGGCTCCCTCGCCCGTCTCTGCGTTGGCCGCACCGTCAAGAGTCCTGCCCCGTCAGTTTGGCCAGAACAGCCCCCCAAGTCTGGCCAGGCCCCTCCCCCCTCCCCGGCCCCAGGGCCGTCTGAGCCCTTGGCTGCCCTCAACACGGGTCCCCTCGAGGTCCGGTCAGAAACCACCCGTCTCCCCGGGGTGGTCTCCTCCAGGCGACGCTCTGTCCGCCAGCCCCTCCCCTGGCTCGCCGCCACGAATCTGCGCATTTCTTCTGTGCTGTCTTAGGAGCTGGGCCCACCTCCTGCCCCCAACTTGGAGTCCCACCTGGTGGTCTCTGCACCTGCTGTGGGCTTGAGCAGGTGTCAGAGACAATACCGCAGTGTACAGGGGTCTGAATGGAAGGGGCGCACTCCCCTCAGAAGCTTCTTCTGCAGTGAAGGTGGAGGAGGGCTGAGCCATGAGACACTCTGGGCCTGCCTCGGAAGCAGCAGCCGTGTCGAGGTGACGGCCGCAGAGGCTGACGCCAGGTGGCCCGGTCACGGTGACACAGAGTGGACACGCCGTGCCGTCGGGGGAGGTGGCGGGGCATGCCAGGAGTGAGAGCAGGGGTGCTGTCTCAGGGAGACGAAGGGCCTCAGGACTGGATTATGACAGGGTGTACCTCGGAGGTGTGTAACACCAGTGGAATTGGGCACTTTAAATGGGTGAGTCCCATGTAAATCAGACCTCAAGAAAGCTGTTAAAACACTCGCTGAATAACACTTGTTAAACTAGAAATATCTATAGATGAGAACTTTCACAACTATTTTTAAAATATCACGTGTTCCACCAAATGGTGACATGTATTTTGTGAAAAAGAGAACCTCATGGAAGTGGGGTCAGGCAGTGCTGGGTAAACATGCCTGTCTGGTGTCTGCTGGGCAGGCTCTCAACTTCCCGGGGGTGGGGGTCTGGGCCGTTTGCACAGACATGTGAGTTCACCTGCGGCGCCAGGAGCGGAGAGGGTCTGCTCCTACTTCTCACTCTTGATGGCTTCGTTTCTTTCCAGGAGGCAGGCTGCTGAGCCTGGTGGCCTCCAACCAGGCTCCAGGGAGAGGGGCCCACGCGAGCCCCTCCTGGGCAGGGAGAGATGGGGTGGGCACAGCCGAGTTAGTGCTGGACGGAGCCCGGCCTCAGCTGTCTCATGGGCCCCTGAGGGCCTCTGGGAAGCGCTGTTTGTGTGAGGCATCCGTTCTCTGCAAAGCCTCTTCATGACCTGCGAGGAGAAGCCCAGCTCCCCCCACCTGCCTGCTCCCCTTCCACCCGACGCAACCCCGGGGCCTTCTCTAGGTTATGCTGCTGAAGTCAAACTTGGTCTTGTGTTCAGGGCCAGTCAGTGCCCTTTTTCTGGGTCTGAAAACAGGGTGCTAAGCTGCTAAACAACGTGTACCCACTTCAGGAAAAGTCAGAGCGAGCACACAGACTTTCCAAGCGGTGACCCAGGAAGTCGCAGTTCTCCCTACTTCAGCGTTTTCTGCTCCGTTTCACCCGAAGGCTCTCTGAAGTTCTACTGGATGGGATTTCCGATGCATTTCGAACGTCCTCCGGTCTCCCAGGGCACAGGATGGACTCCCGGGCACAGCTGCCTTTGGGCACCTGCACCCCCATCTCCGGCAGGTCTGACCCAGCTCCAGCACCCTCCCTGCAGCCTCGTCCCCCTCACCATGCCCCCTCCACACTGCTGTCGAGCAAACCAAGGCAGCCTGCACGCCCATGAGTCAGGTCAGAGGCAGAAGGCTCCCTTTCTGACTGCAAAGCCTCGAGAAAGCTCAGTAGGGTGGCCAGCAGCCCTTGGCAGGCTTCTGGCGGAAGCGTCGCGTCCGTGTGGTGACTGCCTCCCACCGTGACTGCAGTCCTGCCCCGTTCCTGGGCTCCTTCTTGACTTCTGCCTGGGCAGACTTCTGCCTCCAGGCCCCCTCCCCTTCAGAGCCTCCGAGTGGGCGCTGGGGCGCTCATGGCGCTCTACTGCACACTCCTCCATCTGCCAGGCTCAGAATGCAGACGCCGTGCAGGGCCACTCAGCGGCTGAGAGCTGAGGGCCGCAGACTCTCCGGGGGAAGAGGGATGGGACAGCACTGGCCACAGAAATGAGCTTCCTCGGAACATTGGTGGCAGGCGAGGAGCCCAGCGCCAGGCTGGCGCTACAGGACAGTCTAGTCCAGCCTGCACTGCAGCTGTGCAGACAGACGGGTGGAACAGGCCTCCGAGGGCCCGGCCACGGTGTCCTGGGCAAGGACAAGGCTCCAGGCTGGAGGAGGGGCGTGCACAGCATCTCCACTCCACAGAAGGGCCCTCACGTGTCAATGAGCCGGCCAACGTCCAAGCCGAGTCGTGGACTAACCTCCTGCTCTCCTGTTATCAGGCCCGGGGCTGGCAGCATCACTGATCCACGGGACGAAGCTCTGTCTTGAAATCTGGGAGGACTGTGGACAAAAAGGAGACCAGACTCTAAACGGAGACTCAGGGTAGAAGCCCCGGCCCACATGCACCCCTGCCAGCTGACTGTGAACTGTGGAGCTTCCGGGGGCCTCTGAGAACGTACGCTAAAGGGAGGATGTTTCAGGTTTAACTGGATATGTCTTGAGTACGTCCTGAAATGCTAATAGAGTCAATTAAAGGGAATTCAAGTTCAATCAACGTGGCAGAAACACCCTGAGCTCCCACTCCAAATAAGGCTCTAGAAAGGCCAGGGCCAGCAGCTCTTAAAGAGCATGTGAGCTTTTGGACTTTGAATGGTTGGTCTGGTGTTAGGAGCTTTGAAAGCGTGTTGTCACGCATCGAAATAATAAGAATTAATTTAGGATTTGATGGCAAACTGAGTCAGTTGATAAGCGGGAAACATGGAGAAACAATTCAGCATAACGGGGAACACAGTTCCACCTCACTTACTGCTCCTGAGAAAGGGAAAGCTTCTCCTGGGAAGCTGGGACTTCAAAAATGCCAGGTAAACGAGCTGCTTCCCTGTGGGTCTGAAGAGCCCTCCATCACTCCCTGCTGAGGTCCTGCTGCCTGGGGGCCTGACACCCGGAGGCGCAGCAGAGAGCTCTATGGCCACTGACCAACTGGGTGGGGGAGGCGGGGACTAGGACCTGGGAGGAGGCAGGACGACCTCATCGTCGTCCTCTGAGATTTGTTTGTGAAAATGAGCTTGAACAAAAAGATGTCTCACTGTCCATCTGAGCTCTCAGATGCGAGGCGTTTTCCTTCCAGTAGACAGTTATGGGGAGACCCCTCGCCGCCTCTGCTGGGTGGCGGGGGAGGGCAGGGCCTGCTGGTGAGTGCAGGCACGCCGGCCTAGCCCGCAGCAGCGCCCCCGGGCAGTACCCGCGTCCCTCGCTGCGAACGGGCCCCCCGGGCGGTACCCGCGTCCCTCACTGCGGACCGGCCCCCGGGCGGTACCCGCGTCCCTCTGCGGATGGTTCCCCTGGGCGGTACCCGTGTCCCTCGCTGCGGACGGGCCCCCGGGCGGTACCCGCGTCCCTCGCTGCGGACGGTTCCGGGCGCCGGCAGCAGCCCGGGGCCCCCGGCGAGCTCTCCCGGCAAGGCCACGGCGGTCTGCTCTGCGGGAGACCCTGGAGGCGGCCTCCTGCCCTCTTCTGCTCATTCTGTTCATTCTGAGACACCGGCCCGAGGCCAGCCTTGCGAATGGCCTGGGAGCGGGACCTTCACCCCAGTCTTGAGGGGCAGCAAGGGACCCCGGGCTGCTGGAAACACTCGCTACGCTGACACGGCGAGAGTTCGGAGGCTGTGTGTGTGCACCGGCGTCAGACCCCACACTCACACCCGCATTCGCACCCCAGCGACACTGAGGAGATCGGGTTAGGGAGGGGAGGGGAGGGGAGGCCGACTCGGCCAACGGGAGACACGCGTCTGTCCCGGCTCACGGGCCGGCGTCTGTCAGGGACAGAGCAGGCCTCTGAGAAGCTCTCCTTTCCGTCCACGTCGAGGTCCGCACCGGGGTTCAGACTCTTCTTGTCGCTTAGCCCGAGTGAAAGGGCAGAGATTCAAATGAGGCCATTTCGGGGGCTAGAACGTTTGTCCTGGAGGCTGGGAAGGGGCTAGACCCAGGCGTGAACGTGTGGGCAGTCAGTGACGGAGGACAGAGGTGGGCTGGGTGGGCAACTCATGGGAAGGAAGTGGAGTC
>SJYA01000747.1:24578-305269 GCA_006410615.1 Neotragus moschatus
TTACAAATTGCTATGTAAGAATGTAACTTTATTTAGTGCTTTCTGGGAATGGCACCAGACTTTGGGAAGAACAACACTTTTAACACAAATAAGTCTTCTGGTTAACAAACCCTTATCAGAAAAGAGCCATAAAATGTTAATTGGCCCTTTTGGCCTGAAGATGATGTAAATCACCTAAGACTTGTGTATACAGCTAGGTATGCAGAGAGAAAAACCTGGTTTTTGATAAGAGTTTGGGCTGCTAACACCGCATAAATTTGTATTACCCCTTGATCTCTATATACAATCAGAAAAGGTATAAAAGGCCTTGAAGGACAATAGGGGCCGGAGCCAGTCATTGGGAGGACTGGTTTCCCCGTGTCTCTTTCTCTCTCTCCCTTTACTCTAATTTCTGGCTGAATTCCCATCTGGGGCGTGGAGGCTCGCCATGTCTACTTACTTGTCCTGGCTTTTAAGTTCCACGCGAGGGGGTGCCCAAGGTGGGGCACCCCCCGATATTCAAGAGGACGCCGGTGGCCTACGTAGATGGTGCAAACCTCTTGTCTTGAGGTTTTATTGGCTTTCCACGTAAACCAAGTTATTCAGCCTCTTTTCTCCACTTAATTTTCCTACTACACTATTTCTTCCTAATCTAATCTTCTATTAATAAATAAGTACTTCTAAGATGCCAACGCCGTCCATGCTTCGAATTCCCTGGACCCGCTGGGGCTGGACCCCGGCAGGTGGGTAGGGTCCTAGGTAGATACTGAAGCCTCCCCTCTGTCCCTGACCCCGGCCCTGACCCCAGCTGGGTGACCACTGGGTGTTCAGGGTCAGGGCCTCCCCTCCATCCCTGACCCCTCCCCCTCTTGCTGGGTGGACCCCGGGTGTCCAGGGTCAGGGCCTCACTGAGACCCTGGGATGCTGAGGCCATTCTCCCCACGGGCTTCAGGCCTTCCTGGATGTTGTCCCACTGGCTCCAGCCACGCCCAGGTCCTCAGATCTGGTCCCACTGTGAGGCCACACCTCCTTCCACATCTGCTCAGCGAGGCCTCAGGGCGTCCAGCACGTCACACAGAACATGCAGCAGAGACTCAGGTCTCACTGGGGAAACTGAGTCAGTGAAGGGAGAGAACCCCAGGGACGAATGTGGTCTCAGAGCCCCAGGTCAGGTGTGCGGGGCCCAGCAGGGGCCCTCTGCCCACAGGGCGGAGTCTTCACGTGGCCCAGCCCCTGAGAAGCCCTCTCCCTGTTTCCACAGCTCGCAGGTGAGAAGTCTCTTGGTGGTATCGTTTGTAAAGAGGAAAGAGACGGGAACAGCCCAGAACCCATGAATAGAGGAGAAGTTAACTGCGGTGCAGACTGTAGACGGCTCTCCAGCCCCAGGTTAACATCGTGACGCCGCCGCACTGTGCTTCACGGGGCAGCCGGAGGCCCCCTCGCACGCCCAGCTTTGTGTCCTGCCAACGTCCCAGCCCTGCCCTCTGAGCGGGCCCAGTGCAGGTGCCTGTGCGGGTCTCACGGCTTTTTGCCCATGTGTTTGCATTGCTGGCCCATCCCCTGGGACAGAAGCCACAGGCCTGGCCAGACTGGAGGCCCACCTGCCCTCCACCTGGACATGGCTGGCCCAGCTTGAGAAGGGGATCTGACCCAAGCTGCCGCCCGTGTGAAGCCTTGGCAGCCGCAGAGAGGAGCTTGGAGCTCCTGCTGGAAACTGGCCACTGGGCCTCCCGGCTGCTGGCTGGGGATAGGCCTCGCTAGGCGGTGGAAGCCCTGGGGCTGTAGCGCGGCCTCGGAGTGCCCACAGGTGCTGGGGGTGATCACTGCCCCTGANGTACTAAGCAGAGAAGACCTATTGATTGAACAATGTTAAAACTGGCTGTTTTTTGTTCATCAAAAAGAAAAACTAAGAATAAAAAGCCAAATCACACAGTATGAGGGAAAATATTTTAAATATAAATAACTGATGAAGGTCTTGAATCCAGGAAACATTTTTTTAAGCTCCTATAAATCAGTAAGATAGAGACAACCCAATTTTTTAAATGGGAAGAGACTTGATGAGACGCACCCCAAAAGAAGAAAGCCAAGGGTCCAGTAAGGATTCCTCTGTGGCTCAGACAGTAAAGAATCTGCCTGCAAAGTGGGAGACCTGAGTTCTATCCCTGGGTCAGGAAGATCCCCTGGGGACAGGAACGGCTACCCACTNTTAAATGGGAAGAGACTTGATGAGACGCACCCCAAAAGAAGAAAGCCAAGGGTCCAGTAAGGATTCCTCTGTGGCTCAGACAGTAAAGAATCTGCCTGCAAAGTGGGAGACCTGAGTTCTATGCCTGGGTCAGGAAGATCCCCTGGGGACAGGAACGGCTACCCACTCCAATATTCTTGCCTGGGAAATCCCATGGACAGAGGAGCCTGGTGGGCTACAGTCCATGGAGTCTTCAAGAGCCAAACATAACTGAGCGACTTCACTTTCACTTTCACTTCCAAGGGTCCAGTAAGCATAAGAGCAGGTGCTCATTTCCTTCAATTATCAGGGATATAAACATTTATATACCAACAGGATAACACAAAATAGTCGCCAGAATCCCTAAATCTAAAANACAGTCCATGGAGTCTTCAAGAGCCAAACATAACTGAGCGACTTCACTTTCACTTTCACTTCCAAGGGTCCAGTAAGCATAAGAGCAGGTGCTCATTTCCTTCAATTATCAGGGATATAAACATTTACATACCAACAGGATAACACAAAATAGTCGCCAGAATTTCTAAATCTAAAAGAAAGAAGGAGAAACCAAGGTGTCGGTGAAGACGGGGAAAGGCTGGAGCTCTCACCCACTGCTGGGAGGAGCATAAACGGAACAGTCCTCTTGAAATACTGCTTGGCGTTATCTGCTATACACTTCAGGCTTCCCAGCTGACTCAGCGGTAAAGAATCCACCTGCCAGTGCAGGAGACCTGGATTTGATCCCTGGGCTGGGAAGATGCCCTGGAGAAGGAAATGGCACCCCACCGCAGTATTCTTGCCTGGAGAATCCCATGGACAGAGGAGCCTGGTGGGTTGGACACACAAAAGAGTCAGACACAGCTTAGCAACTAAACCACAACAGCAACAACACTGCACACGTCTTCTGTACCTAGCAATCCTGCTCGAGGTGCGCACCCAACAGAAATGGATGCATACAGCCACAGGAAGGCATACAAAAACGCTTATACCAGATTCATTCCAAATAGCCCCAAACCGAAAGCAAATCAAAGCTCCCTCACGTCACTGAACCCATCAATAAATGGACACATTTCTATACAGTGGAATATCTGCTACTCAGCAACGGGTATGACTGAGCCACTGCTTCCTGTAACAACATGCAGACCTCACAGAGTTGGGCAAAGAAGCCAGGCGTGAGAAGTAGGGATGGTAGGGTTCCACTCTTCCTGACCCAGGGATCGAATCTGGGTCTCCTGCGTTGCAGGCAGATTCTTTACCGTCTAAGCCTCCAGAGAAGCCCTTACAACAGCAAACATGGGCGTAACTGAAAGTGGCCTTAGAAGGCAGGATGGCAGTGACCTCTGGGGAGCGAAATGGTAGAATGAGTAGCCGGTGCCTGAGGGTTTCCTGTGTGCTCATCTGGGGGCCGTCACATGGATACGTTCATCTTGAAAGCAGCCTTTGAACTGTATACAGAAGAATCGTGCACTCTGTAAAAAATGTTTAATCAGGACAAAAAGGAACACAGCTACATTTATAGCAGTATTATTCACAGTAGCTGAAACAGGGAAGCTGCCCAAACTGATAAGCAAAATGCAGTCCATCCATACAGTGGAATATTATTCAGTCTTTAAAAGGAAGGAAATTCTGACACAGGCTACAACACAGATGAGCCTCACGGACGGGATGCTCCGTGAAATAATCTGTCACCGAGAGACAAACGCTGTGTGGCTTCACTTACACAAGTACCTAGATCAGACAAACTCGTAGACACAGGAGGTCGAATGGTAGTTGCCAGGGCCCGGGGCAGGGCGAAGGGGAGCTCTCGTTTATCGGGCGTGAAGTTTCAGTGTCCCTAGATGAAGACAGCCCTGGAGACGGATGGTGGTGATAGGCACAAAACAATGAGTGAACTCAACATTCAGCAACATGGAACTGAACGCTGCTTCCCATACAAAGTTAAAAGCACGCTGGATTTCCTTCCTGACCACGTCCCCAGCCCTCATCTCCTTGAGAGACATAAGCTTCATCTGAATTATTTCATCTGACTGATCATTGTCATGTATAACTTTATTGCTGCTTCTGCCTCAGGTTATCCTCTGGAAAGGTGTATGGATTCATTACACATCCTAATGTATTGTCTACAGATTGTAAGATAAAGTCAAGCACGTGTCTGCTGACAGTTTCTAAAGTGACCTGTCTTTCTACTTACAAATGTCTCTTAATAATACGCTTCCCTGGTGGCTCAGATGGTAAAGAATCTGTCTGCAATTCAGGAGACCCATGTTCAATTCCTGGGTTGGGAAGATCCCATGGAAAAGGAAATGGCAGCCCCTTCCAGTAATCTTGCCTGAAGAATTCCATGGACAGAGGAGCCTGGCAGGCTACAGTCCATGGGGTCACAGAGTCAGACACGACTGAGTGACTCACATTAACGTTACTGAACTCTACACTTAAAATGATTAAGGTGGGAAATGTCAGGCTGTGCATTTTGTAACAATAAGAAGACTGAAGGAAAGCTACAATAACGGCAGGGAACCGTCTGTGTGTCTAGCAATGAAGAAAGCATTACGTGATTCTCGTGGTAACTGAGCCACTGCTGCTTGGCCAGGAAGGATTCCTACACAAAGCGCATCTGGGGGAGGGCTGGGGGAAGCCAGGTCGCGTAGCTCCTTCCTCTCACTCCACTGTCGAATGACCACTTCCTGGGGACAGCCAAAAGGATCCGCAGATCGGGTCTGAACGGTTGTGTCTGGCTCTCCTGCAGAAGCTGTTTCAGGTCCCGCTCCTTTCGTTTCTCCTGACTTAGGCACATTCTCAGGGGCTGCTTCGAAGCTTTCAGAACATCCAGGGCACAATTGGCTTATGCTCAATACCCGGCCGGCACAGGAGGATGCAGCTGCCAAACCCTTTGCTCCAGGCGCTCAGGCGCAGAGCCACCAGCCCCCTGGGGAGGAGGGGTGTGAGCGATCGCACACCTCGGCAGAGCCTGTGAGCCTCTGAGACGTCAGACGGCCTCGGATTCCATCACAGATGACTGAACCACAGCTACAGCCCCAGAGGAAAGCGACCCGCTCAAATGCCACCAAGCAGTTGCAAAGCAGAAAACAGCAGATTCCATGTCCTCCAACCTCTAATTCAGGGCTCTCCCCCCACTTTCAGGGCAGGGTGGATTCACACTGTGCTGGAGAGGACTGAAGTCAGCTGTCAGGACTCGCTGGCCCTGAAGATGCTCAGATGCCTGTAAGGGGATGGCGTCTGCATGAGCAGAGGGCATCTCTAATGCTACCACCTGTATTCATTCAGCCTGCCAGTTTTTATTGGCACATAGCGACTCACCGCAAATCTCAGCTCAGAACATTCCTACTGGCTGTTGTTCCGTCGCTCGGTCGTGTCTGACTCTGCCATCCCATGGACTGCAGCACGCCAGAGTTCCCTGTCCTTCACTATCTCCCAGAGCTTGCTCAGATTCATGTCCATTGAGTCGATGATGTTATCCAACCATCTCATCCTCTGCCACCCCCTTCTCCTCCTGCCCTCAGTCTTCCCCAGCATCAGGGTCTTTTCCAGTGAGTCAGCTCTTCGCATCAGGTGGCCAAAATATTGGAGCTTCAGTGTCAGTCCTTCCAGTGAATTTTCAGGGTTGATTTCCTTTAAGATTAACTGATTTGATCTCCTTGCAGTCCAAGGGACTCTGACGAGTCTTCTTCAGCACCACAGTTCAAAAGCATCAATTCTTTGGTGCTCAGCCTTCTTTAGGGTCCAGCTATCACACCTGTACATGACTACTGGAAAAACCATAGTTTTGATTAGATGGACCTTTGTCGACAAAATGATGTCTCTGCTTTTTAATACGCTGTCTAGGTTAGTTATAGCTTTCCTTCCAAGGAGCAATAATCTTTTAATTTCCAGGCTGTAGTCACCATCAGTAGTGATTCTGGAGATAAGGAAAGAAAACCTGTCACTCCTTCCACTTTTCCCCCATCTATTTGCCATGAGGTGATGGGACCGAATGCCATGATCTTAGTTTTTTGAATGCTGAGTTTTAAGCCAGCTTTTTCACTCTCCTCTTTCACTTTCATCAAGAGGCTCTTTACTTCCTCTTCGACTTCTGACTTTCTGATGGGGTATCATCTGCATATCTGAGGCTGTTGACATTTCTCCTGGCAACCTTGATTCCAGCTTGTGATTCATCCAGCTTGTGATTTCCGAATGATCTACTCTGCCTAGAAGTTAAATAATCAGGGTCACAATATACAGCCTTGTCATACTCCTTCCCCAATTTGGAACCAGTGTGTTGTCTCATGTCCAGTTCTAACTGCTGCTTCTTGACCTGCATACAGATTTCTCAGGAGGCAGGTAAGGTGGTCTGGTGCTGGGAGCCAGCGTGGGAATCCCACCCGTGAAACGGTCACGTGGCAGAAATCCGATGGGCAAGGCGATTCGGATTTCAGAGATTCCCCCTGAGTTTCCCTGAGCATCTACACCCCCAAAATAAGGAAACTCAAATATGCCTGCTGCCAGGAGCCAGCGTGAGGATTCCACCTGTGACATTGTCATGTGGCAGACTCGATGGGCAAGGACGATTCGAGTCTCGGAGTTTCTCCCTGGCATTTCCTGAGCGTGTACCTAGAAAATAAGAATTCTGCCTGACATTGTACTTTTTTCTAATTCTGACATTCTCTGGAAAAAGTTAACTCAGGGCTTTAGTCTTCTGCATTTGAAAGGAGTGTTTCAATTCAACCCCCTCTGTCAACCCTCTGACTTAAAAGTTTTCATTTACCTAAGTTTCCCAAACCTTTTTACAGCTTGTGAATTGCTTACAGCCCCCAACTGCGAGGGGCACAAAGCTTGAAGTATCTTAAAGTTATAGGGCTAAAAATCCCATTGGTGACAGGATTTCACTGTTGACTCAATGATAGCTGCCAGACCTCCTTATTCTTTGTCTTTTGGGCACCCAGGAAGATGTTAATCAATCTAAACGGGATATGGGAAAAGATATATAGTAGGTTTGATGTTAGCAATGCTAGACTTTTGAGTTAATTACCTTTCCTTTGTTATAAATCACTGTACTCCTCTTGTTACAAATTGCTATGTAAGAATGTAACTTTATTTAGTGCTTTCTGGGAATGGCACCAGACTTTGGGAAGAACAACACTTTTAACACAAATAAGTCTTCTGGTTAACAAACCCTTATCAGAAAAGAGCCATAAAATGTTAATTGGCCCTTTTGGCCTGAAGATGATGTAAATCACCTAAGACTTGTGTATACAGCTAGGTATGCAGAGAGAAAAGCCTGGTTTTTGATAAGAGTTTGGGCTGCTAACACTGCATAAATTTGTATTACCCCTTGATCTCTATGTACAATCAAAAAAGGTATAAAAGGCCTTGAAGGAAAATAGGGGCTGGAGCCAGTCATTGGGAGGACTGGTTTCCCCCATGTCTTTTTCTCTCTCTCCCTTTACTCTAATTTCTGGCTGAATTCCCATCTGGGTCGTGGAGGCTCTCCATGTCTACTTATTTGTCCTGGCTTCTAAGATCCACGCCAAAGGAAGCCCAAGGTGGGGCACCCTTAGATATTCAAGTGGACACCGGTGGCCCAATGTAAATGGTGCAAACCTCTTGTCTCAAGGTTTTATTGGCTTTCCACATAAACCAAGTTATTCAGCCTCTTTTCTCCACTTAATTTTCCTACTACATTGTTTCTTTCTAATCTAATCTTCTATTTATAAATAAATACTTCTTTCTAAGACGCCAACGCCATCCATGCTTTGAATCACCCTGGATCCACCAGGGCTGGACCCCGGCAGCAGCCCACGAGGCTCCTCCGACCATGGGATTCTCAAGGCAAGAACACTGGAGTGGGTTGCCATTTCCTTCTCCAGTGCATAAAAGTGAAAAGTGAAGTTGCCCAGTCGTGTCCAACTCTTAGCGACCCCATGGACTATAGCCCACCAGGCTCCTCCATCCATGGGATTTTTCCAGGCAAGAGTACAGGAGTTGGGTGCCATTGCCTTCTCCAAGAAGGGCAGTCCTGTGCTATTAAATGCTAAACAACTGCTTGGGGCTGGAATAGCTGATTTGTAACGTATGTATCATTTGCAGATTGCCATGGTGCAAATATTCACACTATGACTGATTTCAAGCTCTCAAGTTATGTACTGAACTTGGAGCTGTGAAAAGATGCTCACCATTCCCTCTTCATCAGGTCTGGGCTGGTCTCAACACACCACCAGGGAATGTGTACAGGTTACAAGGTTGGCCAAGAGTTGATAAGTTCTTTACTTCAGTGATGGATTCAAGCACCTTCATAACCATACCTTATATGTTTGAAGTTCTCCATCATAAAACATTTGAAATGAAATTACTAGCTTTCCTTCTCTCATAAAATATTCCATATAGTTAGATCATATTAGATGGCTAAGACAATAAGGAGTTTTTTCTGTGTGTTGTTTTGCACTTAAATTTGTGATCAGTCATCATCTCAGTTAAGAATTCATGCTTGCTCTTGCTTTTTCCTAAATCACAGGGATGAGAGTGAAATAATATTTTTAAAATATGGGTGTATATATATGTGTCTGTGTATCTATGTGTATATACATGTATATCTCCAATTCTCCATGTGACTTGGAAGACCTGAGCTTAGAATGTACCCTATTTAGGCAATGACCACTGACTACTTTCACAGGTATTTCACTACAAACTATAAAGAGAGTAGAAACAAAGTTTCCCAAACAAAAATAACATTGGAACTATCTCTTTATGATATTCTCCTAACTAAAATAATGCAAAACATATAAAAGTAGAGACTCTTACTATGTGGGCTGTGCTGAGTCGCACAGTTGTATGTGACTCTTTGCAACCCCATGTACTGTATGTAGCCTGCCAGGCTCCTCTGTCCATGGGGACTCTCCAGGCAAGAATACTGGAGTGGGTTGCCATGCCCTCCTCCAGGGGATCTTCCCAACCCAGGGATCTAACCCACGTCTCCCGCATTGCAGGTGGATTCTTTACCATCTGAGCCACCAGTGAAGTGAAGTGAAGTCGTTCAGTCGTGTCCGACTCTTTGCAACCCCATGGACTGTAACCTACCAGGCTCCTCCATCCATGGAATTTTCCAGGCAAGAGTACTGGAGTGGGTTGCCATTTCCTTCTCCAGGGTATCTTGCTGACCCAGGGATAGAACCTGGATCTCCCACATTGCAGGCAGATGCTTTACCATCTGAGCCACCAGGGAAGCTCCCTTATTATGTTTAGGTCATACTAAATGATACAGTTTATCAGGAAGTAAACTGATCCTTTTTTCATAAATTTCAAGAACATTTCTCAAAAACATTTGTGATATTCTACATTAAATTTTGCAGCATGAAATCTAGACTTTTAATTACAAGAATAATAATGATGACTAGGCTTCCCTGATGGCTCAAAAGATAAAGATCCTTCCTTCCAATGCAGGAGATGCGGGTTCAGTCCCTGGGTGGGGAAGATACTCTGGAGAAGGAAATGGAACTCAACTCTAGTATTCTTGCCTGGGAAATCTCAGGGACAGAGGAGCCTGGCAGGCTATAGTCCATGGGGTCACAAAAGAGACACAATTTAGTGACTAAACAATAACAAAACAACAGCAATTTAACATTTTCCATATGCTAGAAAACTGTTCTGGGCATTTTATGAAGATAACTAATTTAATCCTTTCAACAGCACTATGCAGCAAGTACTATTATTATTCCATTTTACAGATTAGGAAAGAGAGAGAGAGGTTAAGGTTACAACACTGGTGAAGGGTACAGCCAGGATTTCAATCCAAGTAGCTTGGCTCATGGTCTTCCTTGGTAGCTCAGATGGTAAAGAATCCACCTACAATGCAGGAGACCCTGGTTCAATTCCTGGGTTGGGAAGATCCCCTGGAGAAGGGATAGGCTACTCTCTTCAGTATTTTTGAGCTTCCCTGGTGGCTCAGACAGTAAAGAATTCACTGGAATGTGGGAGACCTGGGTTCAATCCCTGTATTAGGAAGATCCCCTGGAGGAGGGCATGGCAACCCACTCCAGTATTCTTGCCTGAAGAATCCCCATGGGCAGAGGAGTCTGGACGGCTACACTCCATGGGGTTGCAGAGTCAGACACGACTGAGTGATTAGCACACAGCACAGCTTGGCTCCTAGAGTTAAGTTCTGGACCTAGCTCTTAGCAGGAAGAGAGATTAGTCTCATTTATCCAGAGTTGAAAAAAACAAGGCAGTGGGTGGCTTCTACTTCAAAATTGTTATGCATTCTCAGCAAGTTACTAAATCACTTTTGAGTTCCAATGTCTCATCTATTCAGTATAGATAAATAGTGCAGATGAACTTATTTACAAAACAGCAACAGACATAGAAAACATATCATTACCAATGGGGAAGACAGGGGTGGGATAAACATAAATTGGGAGTATGGGATTAACAGATGCACACCAAGTATAAACAACGAGGATTTACTGTGCAGCACAGAGAGCTGTATTAAATATCTTGTAATGAACTAATGGAACAGAATTGGAGGAAAATACTAACATATACACATATGCTGCTGCTAAGTCGTTTCAGTCGTGTCCGACTCTGTGCGACCCCAGAGAGGGCAGCCCACCAGGCTCCCCCGTCCCTGGGATTCTCCAGGCAAGAACACTGGAGTGGGTTGCCATTTCCTTCTCCAATGCGTGAGAGTGAAAAGTGAAAGTGAAGTCGCTCAGTCGTGTCCAACTCTTAGTGACCCCATGGACGGCAGCCCACCAGGCTCTTCTGTCCATAGGATTTGCCAGGCAAGAGTACTGGAGTGGGTTGCCGTTGCCTTCTCCAATATTCACGTATACGTATAACTGAATCACTTCGTTGTACACTTGACACCAACACAGTGTTCCAAATCAACTACACTTCAATAAAAATAAACGAAGGAATGGATGCAGATCTCTAAGGTCTTTTGCAGGTAACAATTTTGACGAGCGATATTTTTAGCACACATCTAGTAAGTTTCTAGGGCTTCCTTGGTGGCTAAGTGGTAAAGAATCTGCCTGCAATGTATGAGCCACAAGAGATTCAGTTTCTATCCCTGGGTTGGGAAGATCTCCTTGAGAAGCGCATGACAACCACTTCAGTATTCTTCCCTGGAGAATCCCATGGGTAGAGAAGCCTGGCAGGCTTCCGTCCATAGGGTCACAAAGAGTCAGACACGACTCAAGCGACTTAGCAGTCAGTTTCTAAAATTCAAGCATATTTTCCCAACTTTGTCTACAATGAAGGATGTCTTAAGTTTATAGAGTCAGATGCCTTAGATGGCTCTTCTCCAGTCTAGATCCTGCAGTCTTCCTATATGCAATTTTGATCTAGTTTCTTTAATACTTATTTTTTTTAACTGCTATCCAAACAAATCGGAAGAAAGCATCGCCTTTTGGAAAATTAAATCCAGCTGTCACAGCTAACTTACATACAGCCACTATTTACAAGTTACAATGCTGTTGCCATTCACTTAATATTGTAACTTCTGGTTCCTAGTTTTCCCTATTTTATGAAGTTTATATGTAGGCATCAGCTTGAAAGCTTTAGAGTAGGAGGGCTAGAATGCAAAAAGAAACTGTCATCATGAATTGATTTCAAATGTCTTGCCCACCTTTGTCTAATTGCTCTTAGGTATCACCAGATATTCTTCATAAGCCCTACATATCAGAATACTTTATACAACATAATTGACATGGAATTTTACCACCTAAATGGCAGCTTTTTATTTTCTGTTCCAATTTTAAACTTCTCTGGGTCTCTATTCCCATTGTTCTTTTTTCTCTGTATTCAAACGCTCTCCTGAAATGGGCCTAATGAAACATTTTATATTGCTACTCTATCACCCACTCTATTAATCAAGATATTAAACATGAAGAGAGCAATCCCACTCAGATCCCATTTGGAATTTCACATATTGTTATTATCATGACCTCTTTATCTAGAGATCCTCAGCCAGTTTTCACTGAATCATTCCATTCTGTGATTGCTCATGTTTAAGTCTAATCTGAATTATTTAAAATTGCATGAGCAATTGGCAAGTGATTTGATAATGTTCAAATATAACCATCATCCCATAAAGGAATGATTTTATAATTCTATCAAAGCTGCAATTGGTTTTGTCAGAAGCAATTTGTTTTATAGAACCCACTGCTCACTCCAAATTACGATTCCCTTAGCCTTTAGATATTTGCATTTTCTTTTAATGTTTCTGACATTATGTAATGGTGCTGAGGTTAGATTAAACAAATTTATTGCTGCCCTTCCTATTTAAATATGATGGTATACTGCTCTCTATAACAGCTGAGAGATTGAAGGTGACCTGCAGGGTCTGTCTGAATGCTACACATATTTATCAAATATTCTCTTTGTGTGGTTTTGCTCTGAAAGTTGCATGGAATGTACGCTTGACTTGAGCCACCCAAGTCTCCAATTACAGTATCTCAACCTGCTACCGTCAGTTCCCAGCAATAACCTACTAGGCTCCATTACCCACACTAGTATTTTTCCTGGGCCACTTGCTTTCAGATTTCTGGGGTATCTTGTTGTCAGTCAATACTCCTGTTGTTACTATTTCATTGTCATTATAATCACTATCATCAGGCTACATATCCTGACCTTATAAATGCTAGGTTGGCACATATCAGAGAGAAGGCTCATTTTCTGCTTGTGAAAGAAGATGAAATGGTTATATAGATGTCTCTTATCACTAATCTTGCTTTAGCAGTTAGTGCCACTTATTATCATGTGCCAGATGCCATGTTATACAATTTATAAGGATTATTTTTTTATTTAATCCTTAAGGTAGGAAATTTTGTCTGCATTTAATGGATAATAAATGGAAATTCAGTGAAGTTAGGTAATTTGCTGACAGAGAAATACATTGGTGGGAGCCTTCCCTGGTGATCCAGTAGCTAAGACTCTGTGCTCCCAAGTCAGGGGGCCCAGGTTCAATCCCTGGTCATAGAACTAGATCCCACGTGCTGCTACTAAGAGCCTGTATGCCACAGCTCAGAGTTCACATACCACAGCTAAAATGATTCTGCATGCCACAGCTAAAAGGCCCTGCGTGCCACAACTAAGACCTAGTGAAGCCAAGTAAATTAATATATATTTTGCTTAAGAAAAGATGCACCAGTGGAGCCACCTTTTAATTCTTGTGAGGGAAGGATATACAGGGATGGGGGGACAGAGGGAGTTGGAACCTATGTCATATTAATAGAATGAGTATTAATATTAACAGAGTATGAGGCCGGAGAAGGCAGTGGCACCCCACTCCAGCACTCTTGCCTGGAGAATCCCAGGGACAGGGGAGCCTGGTGGGCTGCAGTCCATGGGGTCGCTAAGAGTCAGACACAACTGAGCGATTTCACTTTCACTCTTCACTTTCATGCATTGGAGAAGGCAATGGCACCCCACTCCAGCACTCTTGCCTGGAGAATCCCAGGGATGGAGGAGCCTGGTGGGCTGCGGTCTATGGGGTCGCACAGAGTCGGACACGACTGAAGTGACTTAGCAGCAGCAGTAGCAGCAGAGTATGAGGCAGATTGGAGGAGGCTCAGGGAAGACAGAATAAAGAAAGTCCTAAGTGGACGGATAGGAAGCGAGCAAAGAGGGAAACAGGAAAGAGTACCACAGTTATAGAAGTCTTCACTTCATTAATATGAAATACCCTCCTCGGTTTTAGTTAATACTTTCCATCTTGAATTCCAATGAATCTTATTTTAATGCAACACTTGTACTGAATAAGCTGAGATTAACAGTATACAATTATAAAACAAATACATTCTTCCCTGCCACTCCTTACTAAACTTGCTCCATCAAACAATTCATTCCCTGACCTTGGATGAAGTCTTGAACAGGGCCCATGTTTCTTTGGGTCACTAAGGTAATATACAAATTATCCTTTTGTTTTTACAGATAGAGGACAAATCCAATGTGATAAGAGCTGCAAGCTCCTTTTTGCCCATGTTCTCCCTATGCTGACTTGAGTCTGTTCCAACCATGGAAGTCGGCAACAGAGCAGAGGGCTGCGGTCCAATTCTCTCTCCTTTGCTCACCTCCTTCTTCCAGGCCAGGGAAGAGTAGTATCTACTAATAGCACTACAATCTGGATGTTCCAAGCCTACTCTTTTGAAGAGAAATTTTGTGTGCTTCCAGAGATTCCCCTAATGGAACTTTCACACTGTTGATCACTTGATATAAGCTGCTTTCTATTCCTCCCTCAGCCCTGGGCTCCAATGGATCTTCATTGAATTGGATGCCATCATCCCTCTCAGATTCTGCTTCTCTCCACATAATCAGACTGAGTAGCATTCTTACAATCTATTGTCTTTTCTCCTGAACTAGCTAAAAATTCTCCCCGCGGTAACCAATGACTCTTCAGGCTCCCCAACCTCAAACTCTGGCACCCTCTAGTGGCTGTTGATAGACGTACAATGTCAGCCCTGAGTTCTAGACTCTTGCCTCTCAGCTGGGCTTTCCAGGTGGCTGTAGTGGTGAAGAACCCTCCTGCCAATGCAGGAGACATAAGAGACGTGGGTTCCATCCCTGAGTTGCGAATATCCCCCTGGAGGAGGGCATGGCAACCCACTGGCGTATTCTTACCTGAAGAATCCTATGAACAAGAGGAGCCTGGCAAGCTATGGTCCATAATGTTGCAACGAGTTGGATGCAATTAAAGCGACTTAGCACAAATGCACACCTCTCAGCAGTTCTCCCCAAAGACATCACCTTCCTGTAGTAGCTATCCAAATGCAAGACCAAAGATAGGAATTGAAAAGGGCACTCAGCACACTCTCTTACCATCACCACCAACACTGTCTCCTCTCCTGCTAACTCTCCATCTGAAGACTTTCACAGACATCTTGGAGACACTCTAAATTCCCTTTTTCAGAAGTGCTTATGTATGGTTTTCACGCAAGGCAAGAAGGCTGTCTTCCAGTTCTCAAATTTGAGGGAGGGTCTGAGGGCAGCAGTTCTTCTGGTAATGGACAGCCAGAAAACCTCTCCAGATTCTTAGCAGCATTAAGCTGCAGGTTCAATGTCCCTACTAGTGAAATGATCACTGACATCTTCAAACTTTGCCAGGAATCTAAAAGCAAGTTGCACCCACAGGAGAGGTGCCTCACTTATAATATGAAAGGAAACAATCCAATTGTGAGGCTCTAATTCTTTGAAGGACTCCAGAGTGACTGGATGAAAGGATGTAACACATATTGCTGGTAGCATGGACTTGCTCTTCCTCCCAAGGCCCTACCTCTGATCCTCTCCCAGGGCCTCACCCAAATGCAGTGTGGAACAACAGACTGGTTCCAAATAGGAAAAGGAGTACATCAAGGCTGTATATTGTCACGCTGCTTATTNTAGGTCCGATGCAGGATGCAGGATGCTTGGGACTGATGCACGGGGATGATCCAGAGAGATGGTGTGGGGTGGAGCGGGGAGAGGGGGTCAGGATTGGGAGCTCATGTACACTCGTGGCTGATTCATGTCAGTGTACAGCAAAACAAATACAGTATTGTAAAGCAAAACAAACTAAAAAAGAAAAAAAGAAAAAAAAAGTCTCATAGGAATTTTGAGGGAGAACCAGAGAGTAATATTGGATGTCTTATTTTCAAAGATGTAGGGAAATTTTCATTTGATTATGAGAGGTAGGGATGGAAATATCTATATGATTTGAGATAGAGTTTACATACACACATATACAGATATCCATACAGAAAGCTTTTAAAAGCACATCTATGAATAAGATGAACTAGTCATTGAACTATATGCCCCAAAGCAGTCCAACAAGATACTTATATACAGCAAAAAGTTACAGATGCAAGGCATGCATGACAGAAATGCGGTCATTACAGCAGAACTCAGTGTACCTAGTTCAGCATGAGCTCTGACACCCCTAAATAAGTGACAACATAGAATATACTGGCAATAAGAAACCCAAATATCTGACAATGCATTTGTTATTATGTTGACAAAGCTTTGATAAAAATTGGACATTCACTTGACCATAAAGAAAATTTTAATGAAAGTTTCAGCATATATATTATAGGCCATAGTTTTGATCATTTTCAATAAAGTTAGAAATAACTATTTTTAAAGTGACTAAGAAAATCTGTAATAGTTTGGAATAAATATATTCCTGGGTAACCTTTGTATCTAAGAAGAAATCAAAAATAAAGGTAAAATCTATCTATTAGCAATTAGTAAAAAAAATGAGATTCTTTATTAGCATAATATTCTAAAAGGGAGTTAAAGTTGTCTGAATCTGTAACATCTTTTGACTTCTTACAGAAATAGACAAATATACTTTACTGTAGAAAATATACCCATGTTAGACCTGCAGGATTCCTATGTATTAAGACAAATAGGAGGTTGCAATAAAACATTGACCAGCGCATATGGAATCAAGGCACCTTAAGGAATATTCAGTGGAAAACATACATATTTAGACTTCTAGAAAGTTCAGATTTTGAAGCTTATGGAATAGTAAAAAAATAAAAGATAAAATCACAAATATGAACCAAGTAACAGAAAATTTTTCATAGCACAGTAGAATGCCACAAATGAAGAAATATATGTTTAAAAAGCCCAGGAGAAAAGTTAACCTACAAATTATACACAACGGAGAAATTAGTACACTAAAAAAAAATACGAGAAGTAATTATCCAGAATGTAGCACAATGACACAAAGATATGAAATATGTTTAAAAAGAAGGTGAGATCTATAGAATATAGAATGATAATGTCCAACATATCTAATTAGTCTCAGAGGAAGAAGATAAAGAAGAGGAATATTTGAAGTGGTTATAGCTATGAATCTCAGAGACTTATTGCATATATAAGAAATGCACACCCAGATACATCATAATGAAGTGGATTATTATCAGAAGTAAAAAGCAGCCAGAGAGAAAGAGCAATCACCACAAGGGAGCAATAATTAGGCCTGCAGCAAACTTTACAGCAACAATGGGAGCCAGGAGACAGTTGAATAATGTCTTCAAAATGTTAGTGAGAAAATGACTGTCAGCCTACAACAGTACACCTATCAAAACTGTCTTTTAAAAATGAAGGTGAAAGAAATATATTTTCAGATAACAATGACTGAGTTTTATCATCAACAGACCTGTATGAGAACATCTAATGAAATATGTACTCTGAGAGGAAGGAAAATATTGTCTGGGAGGGAAAGAAGAAGGCTGAACAAAGAACATGAATACAGATAAATCTAAAAGTAAACATCGCGTGCTAATGTGACAGGTTAAAATGCAAACCTAAGTACTGGACAAGAACGGTATGTAAATTTTGAGTGGAGTGGGAGTGAGAAGCTTTAAAGTGTTTTAAGATTCTTGCATTACTTGAAAAGAGAGATAAAGTAGTGTTTAACTTTAGATCTTAAACATGCATTTGGTGAACCTCTGGAAATATAAGATGAAGCAAATGGCAATAGAAAGAACAATTTCCTAAACATAGGAACATAAAAGGGAAAAATCAAATCCTAAAAAACCACGATGCATAGAAATCAACAAAGAAGAGGACAAGCAATTCTACTATCATAAGGAATATAATAAAACTACAGTAACCAGTTAAATGGATGCTATATTGGGTTTAAAATTAAAATATAAATTGTTTTACAAGGGACACAGCATGTTCTTACACTGTCAGTTTCCTGAGAAGCCTGTACAAGGAGGGCATCAGATGCGTGAGAGATTTATTAGGAAAAATGCCTATGGAAGATTTAAGGAAAGGGAGCAGGAATATAAGGAGAGAGCCTTCAAACAGCGAGGCAGGTCAGACCCCTGTAAAAGGGAAGAGAGCAAAGAATAGTTGGAGCCTCAGATAGCGGCAGTTTCAAGAAAGACCAATGGTGCTGTGCTGTGCTAAGTTGCTTCAGTCGCGGCCAACTCTGTGACCCTATGAACNAATTAAAATATAAATTGTTTTACAAGGGACACAGCATGTTCTTACACTGTCAGTTTCCTGAGAAGCCTGTACAAGGAGGGCATCAGATGCGTGAGAGATTTATTAGGAAAAATGCCTATGGAAGATTTAAGGAAAGGGAGCAGGAATATAAGGAGAGAGCCTTCAAACAGCGAGGCAGGTCAGACCCCTGTAAAAGGGAAGAGAGCAAAGAATAGTTGGAGCCTCAGATAGCGGCAGTTTCAAGAAAGACCAATGGTGCTGTGCTGTGCTAAGTTGCTTCAGTCGCGGCCAACTCTGTGACCCTATGAACTGTAGCCCACCAGGCTCCTCTGTCCATGGGGATTCTCCAGGCAAGAATACTGGACTGGGTTGCCATGCTCTCCTCCCGGGGATCTTCTGGACCCAGGGGCTGAGCCCATGCCTCCTGTGGCTCCTGCATTGCAGGCAGATTCTTTACTTCTGAGCCACCAGGGAAGCCCTAAGACCAAAGGAGTCCATAGCAAAGAGGAATGATTAGAGTGACCCCCATATTGGGCTTCAGTGGCCAGTCTCTACTACCTACACTGTTCTCAGTCCTTGGCTGAGAAAGTCTCTGATAAATCATGTCCTTGGTGGGAAAATTGTGGTGGGTTTGAAAGTGCAGCAATTAGAGCTTGTCAGTCAAGGACCTCTGTACAACACGTTCTGTTAAAAGAGTTGAACAGTGCCCTGTTTCAGTGCCACACACAGAAATGGCCAGACTTAAAGATGGGGAAGATATACAAAGCTAATACTAACAAAAATAAGATGAGGTGCCTGTATTAAAAATAGAAAAATAGACTTTAATACAAAAGGCTCGTATGAAAGTTAATCTCATGAGTTTCTGGTTTATTCTTCTTATATTTCTCTTTGCACTTTCATGGATATTTTTATTTCCTTTACACAAAAGTTAACATATTATATTCTGTTACTGTTGTTGTTCAGTCAGCTCATGTCCGACTCTTTCTGTGACCCCATAACTGCAGCACGCCAGGCTTCTCTGTCCATCAATATCTTCCGTGGGTTTGCTCGAACTCATGTCCACTGAGTTGATGATGCCATCCAAACACCTCACCTATGTCACCCTCTTCTCCTCATGACCTCTGTCTTTCCCAGCATCGGAGTCTTTTCTAATAAGTTTGGCTCGTCATATTAGGTGACCAAAGTATTGGAGCTTCAGCTTCAGCATCAGGCCTTCCAAAGAATATTCAGGGTTGATTTCCTTTAGGATTGACTGGTTTGATCTCCTTGCTATCCAAGGGACTCTGAAGAGTTTTCTCTAGTACCGCAGTTGAAGGCATCAGTTCTTCAGTGCTCAGCCTTCTTTATGGTCCAACTCTCATATCTGTACATGACTGCTAGAAAAACCATAGTTTTGACTTTATGGACCTTTGTGGGCAAAGTGATGTCCCTGCTTTTTAATATGCTGTCTAGGTTTGTCACTTGTAGGCTTCCCTTGTAGCTCAGTCAGTAAAAGAATCTGCCTGCAGTGCAGGAGACCCAGGTTCAATCCCTGGGTTGGGAAGATCCCCTGGAGAAGGAAATGGCAACCCACTCCAGTATCCTTGCCTGGAAAATCTCATGGACACAGGAGCCTGGTGGGCTGCAGTCCATGGGGTCGCAAAGAGTCGGCCACGACTGAGTGACTAACACTAAAGACTCTCACAGGTTTTCTTCTAAGGAGCAAGAGTCTTTTAATTCATGGCTGCAATCACTGCTGCACTGATTTTTGGAGCCCCCCAAAATAAAATCTGTCACTATTTCTACTTTCTCAGAGTCTATTGGCCATGAAGTGATGGGACGAGATGCCATGAGCATTGAGTTTTAAGCCAGCTTTTTCACTCTCCTCCTTCACCCTCATCAAGAGACTTTTAGTTCTTCCTTTTCTGCCATTACAGTGGTATCTGCATATCTGAGGCTGTTGATATTTCTCCTCAGTCTTGATTCTAGCTTGTGATTCATCTAGCCTGGAATTTTGCATGATCTACTCTGTGTATAAGTTAAATAAGCAAGGTGACAATATACAGTCTTAATATAATCCTTTCCCAATTTGGAACCAGTCTGTTGTTCCATATCCAGTTCTAACTTGCTTCATGACCTGCATACAGATTTCTCAGGAGCCAGGTCAGGTGGTCTGGCATTCCCATTTCTTTCAGAATTTTTCAGTTTATTGTGATCTACACAGGCAAAGGCTTTGGCATAGTCAATAAAGCAGAAATAGATGTGTTTTTTTTTTCTGGAATTCTCTTGCTTTTTCAATGATCTAATGGATGTTGGCAATTTGATCTCTGGTTCCTCTGCCTTTTCTAAATCCAGCTTGTACATCTGAAAGTTTTCAGTTCATGTACTGTTGAAGCCTAGCTTGAAGGATTTTAAGCATTACCTTGCTAGCATGTGAGATGAGTGCAATTGTGCAATAGTTTGAACATTCTTTGGCATTGCCCTTCTTTGGGATTGGAATGAAAACTGACCGTTTGCAGTCCTGTGACCACTGCTGAGTTTTCCAAATATTGGAAATGCTGGCATGTTGAGTACAGCATTTTAATGGCATCATCTTTTAGAATTTGAAATAGCTGGAATTCCATCATCTCTATTGGCTTTGTTCATGCTGATGCTTCCTAAGGCCCATTTCACTTCACACTCAAGGATGTCTGGCTCTAGGTGAATGACCACACTATCGTGGTTATCTGGGTCATTAAGACCTTTTTTTCTATAATTCTTCTCTGTATTCTTGCTGCCTCTTCTTAATCTCTTCTGCTTCTGTTAGATTCTTGCTGTTTCTGTCCTTAATTGTGCCCATCTGTGCATGAAATATTCCATTGGTATCTCTAATATTCTTTAAGAGATCTCTACTCTCCCAATTCTATTATTAGGTTAATATATTATAATTTATTATCTTATTAAGAACTATTATTCTTTTGCACTTTGCATTTTCCCTTCATAGTGTGCCATAAAAAAATTTCCATATCACTGTGTAGAGATATTTCTCTTTATTTTATATACCTTCATGGTACTCAACTGTAGGATATATCATAGGTTATACAACATGAATGTGCAAAAAAATGTGGGAAAGAGAAACAAAAATGGTGAAAGTGCTTACCTATATGCTGCTGCTGCTGCTAAGTCACTTCAGTCATATCCGACTCTGTGCAACTCCATAGACGGCAGCCCATGAGGCTCCCCTGTCCCTGGGATTCTCCAGGCAAGAACACTGGAGTGGGTTGCCATTTCCTTCACTTACCTATATGAGTGGATGGGAAAAGAATGAGGAGATAGGTGAGAATTGGAACATAATAAAAAAATAGTATCTAATTGCATTAACAAGGATATGAAAACTCTTCTAAATGGTATATAAAACAGAAACACATAAACTTGACTCTTTTCCAAATTAGTAACAAAGTCACACTGAGTAGATAAAATGAATAACCAAGTGACTTTTGAATATATACATTGACTTTTTGTCTTTTATCAGACTGAAGATAAAAAGAATTAGAAACGGATATGAATTTCAGTTAGGGTTTTTTGTTTGTTTGTTTGTTTTTTGCAGTAGTGGTATGGGCTAGCAACTTGAAAGTTTCTGTGTAATATCAAGATTGAACAAGTGAATAAATGTACTGAGAAAACTGGAGCCAGTTTTTTCACTTTAAGAGCTACAGTATGGATAGCAGGATGATTGAGCCATCTGGAGCTGACTACAATTGGAGATATTAGCTTAAACTCATGGACAGTAAGATATAAATAAATATATCTCTCACCCCTTCAGTACCCCAGGTTGCCTGCAGAAAGAGCCTAGAAATAAAGACATATCAATAGAAATAAGTACAACTATTCTGGTTACTAAATGCCATTGCCCACAAAGATGAAGTTGAACTCCTTGGAATAATATCTGATTCTAGGACTGTGCCAACAGAAGTCCAAAACAAACCAGGAAAAACAGAACATCATTAAAAAAATTAATGGGGGCGTATCAAAAGGATCCAGGACCCATCTGGGTGAGGAGTGGGTAGTGTTTCTAGATTAGAGCCTTCTTACTCTGACTCAGGGAGAAACTGTTATGCTCTGTGGAACCTGGCTTCATTTTCTGAAAAATTCTCTTTTTTCCCTTAATACTCACCATGGCCCATCTGAAGTGGAATTTAGGAATTATTCAAAAGATCTGTAGAGTTTTCACTGCTAATTATTTTACCCATGGAAGTTTAGGGTTCCAAGGGTTTTAAGACTTGAATTCAGTTCAGTCACTCAGTCTTGTCTGACTGTGACATGCCAGATTTCCCTGTCCATCACCAATTCCTGGAGCTTGCTCAAACTCATGTCAGTCTTGTTGGTGATGTCATCCAACCATCTCATCCTCTGTAGTCCCCTTCTTCTCCTGCCTTCAGTCTTTCCCAGCATCAGGGTCTTTCCCAGTGAATCAGTTCTTTGCATCAAGTGGTCAAAGTATTGGACCTTCAGCTTCATCATCAATCCTTCCAATGAATATTCAAAACTGATTTCCTTTAGGATTGACTGGTTTGATCTCCTTGCAATCCAAAAGACTCTCAAGAGCCTACTCTGAAAACACCACAGTTCAAAAGCATCAATTCTTTCGTGATCAGCTTTCTTTATAGTCCAACTCTTACATCCATACATGACTACTGGAAAAACCATAGCTTTGACTAGATGGACCTTTGTCGGCAAAGTAACATCTCTGCTTTTTAATATGGTTTCTAGGTTGGTCATAGCTTTTCTTTCAAGGAGCAAGTGTCTTTTAATTTCATGGCAGCAGTCACGATCTGCAGCGATTTTGAAGCCCGAGAAAATAAAGTCTGTCACTGTTTCTATTGTTTCCCCATCTATTTGCCATGAAGTGATGGGACTGGATGCCATGATCTTCGTTTTTTGAATGCTGAGTTTTAAGCCAGCTTTTAACTCTCTCACTTTCATCAAGTGGCTCTTTAGTTCCTCTTTGCTTTCTCCCATAAGAGTGATACATATCTGAGGTTATTTTTCCTACAATCTGATATTTTTCATGGTAATTTTTATTCTAGACTGTGCTTCATCCAGCCTGGCATTTTGCATGATGTACTCTGCAAATAAGTTAAATAAGCAAGGTGGACAATATACAACCTTGACATACTCCTTTCGCAATGTGGAACCAGTTCGTCATTCCATATCCAGTTCTAACTGTTGCTTCTTGACCTGCATACAGATTTCTCAGGAGGCACGTAGGGTGGTCTGGTATTCCCATCCCTTTAAGAATTTTCCACAGTTTGTTGTGATCCACGCAGTCAAAGGTTTTAGCATAGTTAATGAAGCAGAAGTAGATGTTTTTCTGGAATTCTCTTGCTTTTTCTATGATCCCTCGGATGTTGGCAATTTGATCGCTGGTTCTTCCATCTTTTCTATATCTGTCTTGAACATCTGGAGGTTCTTGGTTCATGTACTGTTGAAGCTTGGCTTGGAGAATTTTGAACATTACTCTGCTAGCATGTGAGATGAGTACAACTGTGCAGTAGTTTGAACATTCTTTGGCATTGCCTTTCTTTCAGGATTGGAATGAAAATGGAACTTTTACAATCCTTTGACCACTGCTGAGTTTTCTAAATTTGCTGGCATATTGAGTGCAGCACTTTCACAGCATCATCTTTTAGGATTTGAAATAGCTCAACTGAAATTCCATCACCTCCACTAGCTTTGTTCCTAGTGATGCTTCCCAAGGCCCACCTGACCTCACCCTCTAGGATGTCCAGCACCAGGTGAGGGATCACACCATCGTGGCTATCTGGGTCATTAAGATCTTTTTTTGTATAGTTCTATGTATTCTTGCAACCTCTTCTTGATATTTTCTGCTTCTGTTAGGTCCGTACTGTTTCTGTCCTTTATTGTGCTCATCTCTGCATGAAATATTTCCTTGGTATCTCTAATTTTCTTGAAGAGATCTCTAGTCTTTCCCATTATGTTGTTTTCTTCTACTTCTTTGCATTGATCACTGAGGAAGGCTTTCTTATCTCTCATTGCTGTTCTTTGGAAATCTGCATTCAAGTGGGTATATCTTTCCTTTACTCCTTTGCCTTTCACTTCTCTTCTTTTCATAGCTGTTTGTCAGGCCTCCTCAGACAACCATTTTGCCTTTTTGCATTTCTTTTTCTTCAAGATGGTTTTGATCACTGCCTCCTGTACAGTGTTTCAGACCTCCGTCCATAGTTCTTCAGGCACTCTTGCTGTCAGATCTGATCCCTTGAATCTATTTTTCACTTCCACTGTATAATCGTAAGGGATTTGATTTAGGTTGTACCTGGATGATCTAGTGGTTTTCTCCACTTCTTCAATTTAAGTCTGAATTTGGCAATAAGGAGTTCATGATCTGAATCACAGTCGTCTCTTGATCTTGTTTTTGCTGACTATATAGAGCTTTTCCATCTTCAACTGCAAAGCATATAATCAATCTGATCAGTATTGACAGTCTGGTGCTGTCATCTCTTGTGTTGTTGGAAGAGGGGTGTTTGCTATGACCAGTGAGTTCTCTTGGCAAAATTCTTGTTAGCTTTGCCTTGCTTCATTTTGTACTCCAAGGCCAAACTTTCCTGTTACTCCAGGTATCTCTTGACTTCCTACATTTGCATTCCAGTCCCCTATGATGAAAAGGACATCTTTTAAGGGTATTAGTTCTAGAAGGTCTTGTAGGTCATCAGCGAACCATTCAATTTCAGCTTCTTTGACTTCAGTGGTAGGGAATAGACTTGGATTACTGTGATAGTGAGTGGTTTGCCTTGGAAATGAACAGAGATAAGTCTGTAGTTTTTGAGATTGCTCCCAGGTACTGGATTTCAGACTCTTCTGTTGACTGTGATGGCTACTCCGTTTCTTCTAAGGGATTCTTGCCCACACTAGTAGATATCGACTACTGTGGTCATCTGAATTAAATTCACCCATTCCGGTCCATTTTAGTTCACTGATTACTAAATGTCGGTGTCATCGTATCATCTCCTGTTTGACCACTTCCAATTTACCTTGATTCGTGGACCTGACATTCCAGCTTCCAATGCAATATTGCTCTTTACAGCATTGGACTTTACTTCCATCGCCAGTCACATCCACAGCTGGGTGTTTTTTTCTTTTTGGCTCTGCCTCTTCATTCTTTCTGGAGTTATTTCTCCACTCTTCTCCAGTAGCATATTGGGCACCTACCAACCTGGGGAGTTCATCTTTCAGTGTCATATCTTTTTGCCTTTTCATACTGTTCATGGGGTTCTCAAGGCAAGAATACTGAAGTGGTTTGCCATTTCCCTCTCCATTAGACCACGTTTTGTTAAAACTCTCCACTATGACCCGTCCGTTTTGGGTGCCCTACATGGCATGGCTCATAGTTTCATTGAGTTAGACAAGGCTGTGATTCATGTGATCAGTTTGGTTAGTTTTCTGTGATTGTGATTTTCATTCTATCTGCCCTCTGATGGATAAAGGTAAGAGGCTTATGGAAGCTTCCTGAAGACTTGAATAATGGTGGACTACTATAGTGGGCTTTTTTGAGAACCCTCAGAAACATAGTAGAATTTTGATCTATTTGTTTCCATTCAGTCCCATGTATCAGGAATCACATCCCAAATTAATTTCTGGGGGTCATATGACTTAAATATATGACTGTTTCCTCTCCCCAGGCCCCTATTTTCCACCTTAATAGCATCTGCTTTGGACACATTCAAAGAATAGGCTTGGGTGGGACTTCTAAGCTTTATGCTGATTTTTGCCATGGGACTGAATCACTTTACCTTAGGATTCTTAGCAGTCTTCTGTTTCTCAAAGGTTTTATTTTTCAGTTTTCTACTTCTTAGATTCTAGAGGAGTTAGCTTTTTCATCTTTTTCATTTCCAACTGTGATTTCAAATCAGCCTATTTTTGTGTAATGTTGTTTTTTGTTTGTTTTGCTGTATTTTGCTAAAAGCAAGAAGAAAAGGTGCCACACGTTAATAGCTTTTCCAACCACTTTTCCTAAAGACACAGGCTCAGTAAGCATTTAGTCTGAGTTATGACAAGTGGCAATTTTAACAAATATTTTGCCCCTGTTATAGTATTGATTTCCACTTTTTCTAATCTGCAATATCTTTCCTCACTGACTGCCCTTGACCTCCAAACCAGTGTAATTTGGTTTTTGTTGCAATGTACTCTGTGATAAGGGGGAACTTTCTGTATTAACTAGGTAGGATAGCACCACCTACTGCACCACGTAAACCCTAAGCTGAGAGTTATACACACCAAACAGTCTAATGAGTGCCCTGATTGGTGGGCAGTTTTACTTTACACAGTAATTCACTCATTAGATTCCCTCCCTCTTATGCATCTAGAGCCTTGATGTCCTCTGCTCCAGCTGATGGATGGAAAATGAGATCATGCAACCTAGAAGTTAACACATGTCACTTCAGCTCACATTCCCTTGGTAAGTAGTAGTCATGGAATCTCTGGGCGAGTAACAGCTCCACACTCTGGAAGAGGAAGCACAAATTGTTTGTGGAGAACTGGCTCTCTCTACCACTGTTTGCAGTCAGTACTACACAACCCTTTGGTTAAGCATAGACAATTAGTTGCACAAAGCCGGACTTGCTTGTCTGCTCCCTCTCCCAACATTGGTCAAATTAACTTTTGTTTTCCATAAAGTCAAATCCCTGATGTAAAAATACACAATTTATTGAGTGTAAGACTTTGCTTCTGTTAAGCTTCATCATGGTAGAAGCATCTTTATTAAGATGGCCATAGTTTAAAGAACATATTTTGATAGAAACAATGCAATTGTTGTTTCAAGGTGGTTTGTAGGATTCACTCTTTATTGTTCAAAATAATTTGTTCTCTCTGCTCTCAAGACTTCCATCACTCTTAACGCTTCTCAGAGAGGCAGTGAAATAGTATGTGGGCATGTTATGGATTGAACCACTGCTGCTGCTGCTGCTGCTGCTGCTGCTGCTGCTGCTGCTAAGTCGCTTCAGTCGTGTCCGACTCTGTGCGACCCCATAGACGGCAGCCCACCAGGCTTCCCCGTCCCTGGGATTCTCCAGGCAAGAACACTGGAGTGGGTTGCCGTTTCCTTCTCCAATGCATGAAAGTGAAAAGAGAAAGTGAAATCGCTCAGTGTCTGATTCTGTGCGACCCCATGGACTGCAGCCTAAACCGGGTTCACCAAAAATATATGTTGAAGTCCTAACCCCCATTACCTCAGAATATGACCTTATTAGGAAATAGGGTCATTTCAGGCCAGGGAAAGGTAAAAATTTTAAATCAGGTAAGAGTTTGAATTGTTAATATTACTCTGGAGAGAGAGAGAGAGTGCGTGCATGCGTGTGTGTGTGTGTGTGTGTGTGTGTTTGTACATGTATGTGTTGAAAATGAAACTCATGATTTATTATCTGAGAATGACCAAGATTTCATCCAGGGGTGGGGAAAAACAGGTTGAAAGAATATTTTAGACAACAAAGTTGCAATCTGCTTGTATCCCACTGAGTTAAGTTTTTTCAATAAACTGTTTATAAGTTAGGCACGTTTCTTTGACTCACTAGAAGTAGCTACCAGTGTGAGCTAATAAAACAATATAAAAAGTTTTTTCTATTAATAAAAACTAATAAAATTAAACATGGCAATTCATTTTCCAATTGTGCATTGAAAGATGTAGTTATATGAATAAATAAATATTAATCCATCTCTGTGGAGAAGGCAATGGCACCCCACTCCAGCACTCTTGCCTGGAAAATCCCATGGATGGAGGAGCCTGGTAGGCTGCAGTCCATGGGGTAGCTAAGAGTCGGACACGACTGAGCGACTTCACTTTCACTTCTCACTTTCATACATTGGAGAAGGAAATGGCAACCCACTCCAGTGTTCTTGCCTAGAGAATCCCAGGGACGGGGGAGCCTGGTGGGCTGCCATCTTTGGGGTCACACAGAGTCAGACATGACTGAAGCAACTTAGCAGCAGCAGCAATCCATCTCTGATATTAGCCTGCCCCCTTATTTTACTTACATAAAGAGAAGGAAACTCCCTTCTCCCTATAACTTAGATGCTCTGTTTCTGGCTCCTTTGGGCTGAAAAATTGGGTTGAAACAAATTCTCTGCTGTCAGTTTCCCTTTAGTTTCTGGGCACAGTCACCTGTTTAACACATAGTCCATGCTCTTTTATTCCTTTGCCAGTGCTTCATCTCATGAAGAAGGCAGGGACAGCAAGGTCATGCCCAGATGTAGCCCTGTAGGGTTCACTCTCCTAGAATGGGAATTAGGACTGTAGTGACAGCAAGAGAACAGATTGGAAGAGGTTCTGAGTGCTTATGCAAACAAACAAACCACAAACACAGTTTTAAAAGGAGAAAGAGTAGCTCTGGTTCATGAATGTAGAATAATAGAATGGAGAAGGTCAAAACGGAAGCCAGTAGTTTATGAGTCTTAGTATTGCCCTAAATATTTTCGTACCGCAAGAAAACCTTCAAATTAAGTGATAAGATGTCATTTTATCCACAAGGTATGAGATTAAAAATCTAAATCTCTTTTGATTAATAATAATATATTTACTGAATATCCACCATCACTGCAGATGGTGACTGCTACACCCGTGGCAGATTCATGGTGATGTATGGCAAAACCAATACAGTAATGTAAAGTAAAATAAAGTAAAATAAAAAAAAAATAAAAGATGGTTACTTCTTGGAAGAAAAGCTATGACCAACCTAGACAGCATATTGAAAAAGAGATATTACTTTGCTGACAAAGGTCCATCTAGTCAAAGCTGTGGTTTTTCCAGTAGTCATATATGGATGTGAGAGTTGGACCATTAAAAAAAAAAAAAACTACTGAGCACCAAAGAATTGATGCTTTTGAACTGTGGTATTGGAGAAGACTCTCGAGAATCCCTTGGACTGCAAGGAGATCAAACCAGTTAATCCTAAAGGAGATCAGTCCTGAATATTCATTGGAAGGACTGATGCTGAAGCTGAATCTCCAATGCTTTGGCCTCCTGATATGAGGAACCACTCATTGGAAAAAACCCTGATGCTGAGGAAGATTGAAGGCAAGAGGAGAGGGGAACAACAGAGGATGAGATGGTTGGGTGGCACCACTGACTTGATGGACATGAGTTTGAGCATGCTCCAGGAGTTGGAGATGGACAGGGAAGCCTGATGTGCTGCAGTCCAGGGGGTCGAAAAGAGTGGGACACGACTGAGTGACTAAACTGAACTGACACTATGTGCCAAGTATTGTTCAAGGCACTATACTTATTCTTACTCATTTTATCTATAAAACAAATTCTGCTAGGCAAAGGCTTTCCTTATATACATTTTATAGAAAAGACACTGAGAAATTGAGAGGGCAAGGAAATTGTTCCAACTCCCAGCTCACAGAGGTGCTGGAGTCTTGATCTGACTTCAGGCAGCCTGGGTTCCAAGCTTGGGATGAACCACTGCTGCTTGTTGAGCCCCCACACACTGGCAGCCTTGGAGCCAGGCATCTCACCTGGATTTCAACCTCATGACAGTCTTCAAGATAGCATTCTCAAGGTACAAATGCAGGTGCAAAGGCTCAGAGGTTAAGAAACTTGCTAAAGTCTGTATTTATATATTTATAATCAGATCTTCCAAACACTCTTACTTAACCTTGGGGTGCCCTTGTAATTTATTGTCTAAAGTCAGTCAAGGACTGTTGTTAACAATTACCCTGGCCCTGTAGACATAAACCAGAACTTGCGGGCACACTGCCATGTGTGATCACCGTCCACTCTTCTGAACCTGGCTAGCTGGTGATATTCTACCTCAGATCTCTAAAGAGTGCTTCATTGTGACAAAAAAGTATTTCCCTAGGTTTTGTGAGCCCATACTGCCCTTCTTCTCCCCTTTCCCTACATGTTTATTTCTCCTTTGAAGCCCTGTTTGACCAACTTTCTCTTCTCTATTTCAAGTTTTTTTTTTTTTTTTCAAAGACCACAATTAGATCTTATAAATGTATTTTCTTCAAGTTTGAAATGATGGTTTATTGGAGCCCTGGAGAAAATAACAACCTTTCAACTAACAGAACAGAACTGAACGAAATGGGAGGAAAGAACATCGAGGACTAATAATTTAGAGAGAAATTTATAGGCCTGCTGCTCTCATGACTAAGAAATAATTTGCTGTCTGGAGCTTCAGGGGCAAAGAAATAGTGCTCAAAGCCAGCTGTGCATGGGAATCTCCTCTGGCATTAATAGCAATATGGATGCTCAAGTCCCATCCCAGACGCACTGAATCCGAGCGTTAGAGGAGTGAACGTGTCAGTGTCACGTGACTGAGCAGTGAATCTGACCCTCGGCTGGCGGAGCAAGTCATTAAATCCCCTGACCCGGGCAGAAACATGGAGGTGCATTTTCATAGTCATCTTGCGCTGGTATAGTTAGCAATTCATCCTGGGTTTCTGCGAACATATTTTAGACAGAACTTCTTTTGGTGGCTTTTCTAATCTAAAATAGTCAGACTTCACCTTTCAGATCTGTTTAAAGCTTTTGCAGTTTTTCATGGTTCCTTTATCTTATTCTTTATCACCTCTTCATTCTCTGCATTCTCTAATACATATGTACACACATACATATATATACATGTATATGCATGTGTATACATACATATAGATAATCCAGGTAAATACATTCACACATGTATTGATAATTCAGATAAACATATATATCCTTCCTGTTTTCATGAAGGTCAAGCTGTGTTGACTATTGTCAATATTAGGAAAGACTTCTTGTAGTTGTCTTTATCAAATGAATATCTGGTAAAATAATTCTGAAAAAATCCTATACATTAATTTTTTAAATCATAGAACTATTTTGTTTTGCTTCCCACTGACTTTTTCCCAATATATCATTATGAAAATTTTAAAACGTATAACAAAGTTGAAAGGATTTCAAAGTGAACACCCATGTACCCACCACCTAGGTTCTACCATAAATATTGCACTCTACTTCCACTATTATTCCTCCCATGTATCTACTAATCTATCTTATTTTTGAAACATTTTGTAGTATATTCATACATTGATTTTAATAACTGTTATTGATGTTAATAATGTTGACAGTGACAGAATACTTCAACTTTGTATTGCCATTCAGTCAAGTACATTTTTATTCAAAGTGATTCCATGGGAAAAGATAGCACAGGTCAGACTCAGTTCTGAGGAAATAAAACAATATTATCTTTTGCTGGTAAGGACATGTAAGGATTGGGATTAAGTATCCATGTATTATAATGTGTATTTTAACAGTTAATTATTTTTGTAGCAACTTGAAAATATCATTTTTTTAACCAAAATATTAATAAATGATTGCTACTTGCCCAGTATTATTTAGGATAAAGCACCACTTCAAAGCAGGGCTGTTAAATATTAATAGGTATCTGATTTTTGTCATTGTTTTCTTAAATGTTAAAAATATAAGTAACAGGAGGTTTTCATAAAATAAAGACTTTCACATCAGTTTTATTTAGGACACAATACAATGCTTCTCTTCTCCTCCAAATATCTCCCACACCTGCCTGAAACCCCACTGTCATGTTTCATGGCTTTTGGGAAGATCCTCCAAAAGTGTGGAGAATCCTCATGGTCATTCCCTACTTTCCTCTGTCCTCGGGGAAAGAGATGGAGACCTGATAGATGCCACACACCCTCAATAGGCAGAGGTAGAATCAGTCTTGCTGCCTGGTATTTTGGTGTCTTAGAAACACTTCAGTTCACCCAGGTGCCCACAAAACACTTGGACCTCAGAATCAAGGCTGCTCCACACAACACCATCTCTGAATTCCACCTCCAAGGAGCAGGTAGCTCCTAATGTTTCAGATAAAGTTCCGATGGGCCCAGAAACATAAAGGGCTAAACACATAGGTGAGTAACCCTGCTGTTGGAAAGGGAACTGGACCGTGAAAAACAGGGCCAGCTCCTCTTGGGCTTCCCAGGGGGCTCAGCGGTAAAGAATCCACCTGCCAATGCAGGAGACGCAGTTTTGACCTCTGAGTTGAGAAGATCCCTTGGAGAATGAAATGGCAACCTACTCTAGTATTCTTGCCTGGGAAAGCCCATGTTCAAAGGAGCCTGGTAGGCTATATAGCCCATGGGGTTGCAAAGAGTCGGATATGACTTACGGACTAAACAATAAAACCATGTTGAGGGTTCCCTGGTCTGCATTCTCAGAAATCTGTTCTAGTTTTAAAAATTAAGTCCAGTCCTGTAACAATATTCTTGTTCTGTGTGTTTTCTCAAAGATTTAAGGCAGCAGCTTCTTGCTTAAGTTCCCACAGAACCCTTGGATGAGATCTGTCAAGGATTCAGACCTTCAACTCATCTAAAGTTGTCACATGCACCCTCACTTCTAGTGACTTTGTTATACTTTTGTTTTTAAAATTCATTTTACTAACGACTGTACTTGTTTTGCTTTTTTATTACTTTGGTAGATTGATTGGTTTTCTGACAGGGTATGCCAGGGTAGCAAATCACCACTTTATTTTTAGAGCAACACTGAATGTTGCTCTAAATGAGATTAATGTTCACATCTCAAGACATCCATTTAGTGGGAAAAGCAAGTGGACGTGATAAGGTGAATAAAGAAGGGACAGAGGGGACAGAGATTGAGATGTGTGAAAGGCATTTTATAATTTATGAAAATAATTATTGTTAAAGTCTGCATTTGGATGTATCTTGGACTTTGAAATGATCATAGACATGTTTATTCTATATTCTCAAATCTGAGTGGAAAAGATAGAAACAAAGTAGAGTCTTTCTTCTTCAGACTGCCAGAGGTTCTCATACATCTTCTGAATCAACAGATGGACTTCTCTCTCTATTTCTTGTTATGTGTGTGTGTGTATGCTGTGTGCTAGGCCATGTCTGGCTCTTTGTGACCCCATGGGCTATAGCCCGCCAGACTCCTCTGTTCATGGGATTTTCCAGGCAAGAATATTGGAGTGGGTTGTCATTCCTTACTCCAGGAGATCTTCCCAACCCGGGGATTGAACCCATGTCTCTTGCATCTCCTGTATTAGCAGGTGGACTTTTTACCACTGCACCACTTAGGAAGCCCCATTTCTTCTTATGAATGTGGCCAAATAATAAATACCCTCCTAACTGACCTTGGCTCCTCTGAAACTTTAAAACAGCTCTTTAGTTTCAACCAGAGGTCTCTTCTCTTCTCTCTGTCCCTCTTGTTCTTCTCTTTCTCTTTTTTCTCTCTCTTATCACTTCTATTTCAGGTCAAGCTGCTTGCATGGATTTGCCTTAGAATCTAGCATTAGAGTTCCTTGGAGAAACAGAACCAGTAAGATATATAGCTCTGTGTATATAGCTTTAGATATGGAAAGGTTTATTATGGAGAATTGGCTCATACAGTTATGGAAGCCAAGAAGTCCTACAATGTGCTGTCTGCAAGTTGGAGGCTCAGAGAAGCCAGTGGTATAATTCCAGTCTGAGTCTGAATGCCTGAGAGCCAGTGGGGCGGATGGTAGAATATAAACCCCAGTCCAAGGGCAGGAGAAGATCAAAGTCCAGTTCAAGCAGACAGACAGGAAGCAAAGGGGATAATTCCTTCTTTCTCTGCCTTTTTTTTTTTTTTTTTCCTATTCAGGTCTTCAGGGAATGGTGCTCATTCACTTTGGAGAGGGTGATCTACTTTACTGAGTGCCCTGATTCAAATGTTATCCTCATCAGAAACATTCTTACATACACACCCAGTAATAATTTTTAATCTGGAAGCCTACTGGCCCAGTCAGGTTGACATATAAAATTAACCACTGCACATCATTAGAATGAGTTGAAAAGAACACTTGGAGTAGGAGGGCTTTCATGGAGCAAAACATGAAGACAGATGCACTCGCTTCACTGCTGAAGTGGCCTTTGGTCCCAGTCTCTGCCACTAGGTGTCGCTAAGTAATCTAAGTAAACACCCAATTTATGACTCCAACAAATGTGCGACATTGAGCTGAATGAGGCAGAAATAAAAATTAAGGTGATGTGGTCTAAATAAAATCTTGTGTATTACTTACAACAGCTGTTTAAAAACAGCATAGTGTGTCTCTGGACTATAAATTGGAAAAGTCACGAATTAACAAAAGCATGTGAAGGAGCTTAGTCTTTATTGGGAAAAATGAATAAATCCTGCGTATCCTATGAGTCTTTCCTTTTTCCTCTACTGGCAAATTGGTCACCCTGCTGCCAGCATTTTCATGAGTATAACTAGTTTTATGTGGTCTAAACTTATTATTGCTGGGCTGTTAGCATCTGCTGAGGTGACTCTACTACCCCTGATCCTTTATCGGCTCATATGCTCATATATTTTATTGTTAAGCTTTTCAAAAGACTCTTTTTGAGGGTGCAGACCTGAACTGCCTAAAAAGCAAGGTCAGTAAACATAATTCCTAACCTTATGAACATCTTTGGGTGAATTCTTATTTACCCTTCCAGTCTATCAGACCTGATCCTCAGGCAGCCCTTCCTCTTTCTTCTCTCCCATAGCACAGCTCTGTATCTTCCACAAGGCATTTTTCACCTTACTTGGCAATTAATGTTTCACGTATCTGTGTTCTCCACAGACTGTGAGCTCCCTAAGGAGAGGGAACAGTTTATGGAAGCCACGTCTCCACAAAACTCAGTGCTGTTGCCACTGCTGCCACTTTGCTTCCGGCTCATCTGCTGATTTAGAGGCATAACAAGTGTGGGAGCAATTACCAGTGCCCTTCAGCACTTTACTAGAACCTTCTCTCATGTCATTTCAGCAGGAGGTAAACTGAGTGTATGTATTCCATGTTTTATAATACTGTGTGCTTAGGAAGAATAATTAAGGCTTCACTAAACTGATGTGGAAAGAGGTTTTTTGTTTTGTTTGAATGGTGTCTTTAAATATTTGTAAAAGGAGTTGCTTATTATTCATCCATTGCCAATCCATTTAAAAACAGTTACACAGTAGAGAAGAGGGGATTATATTAATAAGAGTTGCTAAATCAATATTTAACTTAGGGGGAAGTTTTTAAGCAAATTGCTTCACTTTTCTTTCCTAGGAGAGACAACTTGAGATTAGGAAAACATCTTTTCTTAAAGAGATGAATGGACTTGCATAATCAAACAAATATATCAAAATGTTGCCAGTAGTTACATCTAAATTTTCTACATATTCTTAGTTTTATAAAATAAGTGTAAACTAATTTAAGAAATTTATGGTGAAATTCAGTACTCATTTACTTAATGGTTCGTGTGTGCCTGGTACTATGTTGAAAGGGGGAGAAGATAGATCACATGGCTAGTGTTTCCCCCTCCAGAAGCTCATGGTAGGTAGGGCCGTGTAAACAGTGAGTCTAAATACAGTTTGCTAACAGCCGGAAATCAAGAGATTTAATTAATCCCACACAGGAGGATGAGACTGTCAGGGAGGTTTCACTGAGAGGCATGACATTTGACCTGGAATTTTACCATCTGTGAAATCAAGAAGCTTTACAGTTTCTTCTTCATGGCTTAGCTAAATTGAATCACTAAGAGATTTCAGCAGTACATACATTTTTAAAAGCCTAGATTTGTAATTTTATTAACTGATTGGATATATCTTTTAATCTACTTTAATGATAACATTATTAGAGTAAATCAAAATGACTCTTTTCTATTATTATACTGACATTGCCCTAATCTGTTGGGTTTCAAGTTTGGACATGCCTCCAAATCATCAGCAAGGTTGGTAAAAAAAATGCAGATCCCTTGTCAAAATTGCAGAATCCCAACCTCCTGATATGGGGAGGCAATGCACATTCAATATTTCACAAGGTTTCCATGTGATTCTGATTTAAGTATCATTATATAAGCATTTGACAAGTCAGAGGTAAAACTGAGCATTTCAGAGCATGCTATGGTTACTAAAAAATATCTTCTGATCTATTAACGAATGTTCCTCTTGAAGGGAGATAAGGAAATTTAACAATTTATTAGGCATTCTGCTCTTTGTTTCAAGGCTACATATGGAACATTTTCTTTCCAAAAATTGAAATACCACCAAGACTCCCATTTTAGAGATGAGAAAACTTAAGGTTTAGAGAGCTTAAGAAATCTGGTCAGGGTCAGACATCTAGTAAGTGTGAAACTGGTAATAATACTTTTGCTGACCCCTGCTCCTTGCCCCCTTTAGTTTATCCTGTTTATCTGAGCCTCAGAGACATCAATTTTTAAAGCACGTTTTCCACAAGACAACTAAGTCCTTTCCATTAAAAAGAAGAGACTAGGGTGATTTTCCTGCTCCTGTGTTCTAACCTGCCTGCTGACAATTTCCAGGAAAGAAAAAGGCCAGCTTCTATAACTGACTGTCTCACTCACCTCCATCCAGCCCTCAGGCTGGCGTTCTTGAATCAAAAAGCAAATGTGGATGAATCTAAATCAGTTATGGGCATATGTTGTGAGCAGATCTAAACCTTAGCACTCACTATGCCTTGTAGTTAGCGTTACTGAATTCCCTTGAACAAGCATTTAAGCAGTGGGACATCCTTGCAAGTAACCCATTTGCTGATATAATGCATTAATTACATTTACATAAACCACTCCTTTTGGAAATGGACAATTGGTATTTAGCCAAATGCAAAGAGAAAAAGTTCTGATACTTATGCCTGAGGACAATCTTGGGTGTGACCAAGAGGAAGCTTTAATACACTGATTCTTGCTGATAATCTGTAGAGTTAGGAGACACCAGGGGCTGATATCAGGCATCCTAGTTGAACCATGAGATGACCCCAAGAACTTGAGGCACAGAGTTTCTGATGCTTAAGTGACAGGGATGCTGAAGGTATTATCAGAGATGGGTTGCACTTTGTTTTATTTTATTTTATTTATTTTTATTTGTGTTGGCAATTGTAGCCTCTGAGGACCCTGAAGTACATGAAAGCAGGATTTTTGCTGTTATCCCTTGAATAATGAGAACCCTGAGTTCAGCAGCTGCTGCTCTTAAAAACACCCACATTTACAGGGCTTCCCTGGTTGCTCAGCTGGTAAAGAATCTGCCTGCAGTGCAGGAGACTCTGGTTCAGTTCCTGGGTTGTGAAGATTCCCTGGAGAAGGGAACAGCTACCCACTCCAGAATTCTGGCCTAGAGAATTCCTACAGACTATGGGGTTGCAAAGGAGGAGCCTAGTGGGCTGCAGTCCATGGGGTCACTAAGAGTCTGACACGAGTGAGTGACTTCACTTCACTTTTCACTTTCATGCATTGGAGAAGGAAATGGCAACCCACTCCAGTGTTCTTGCCTGGAGAATCCCAGGGATGGGGGAGCCTGGGGGGCTGCTGTCTGTGGGGTCGCACAGAGTCGGACATGACTGAAGCAACTTACTTAGCAGCAGCAGCAGCATGGAGTTGCAAAGAGTCGGACATGACTGAGCGACTTTAACTTTTAACAGTTATCAAAAACCAACAGGAGTAGTAAATACAATTTTAAGGCTTAGCAACTGAGTTTTCTTAAGATAAAATCATTGTTAGTCAGATTTAAGTTTTTGTGCCTTTTTGAAAAAATAAACATCATCATTCTGTGGATTTATAGTCAAACTTTGTTTGCCCTTGCATTTGCCCATTTGAAAATGGTCAGTTTTCGCACAGCATAAGTGTGTAACACTTCCAGTAACAACAATTTTAATGTATCTGTATTAATAGAGTTCCAGAGTAATGGTCCCTGAATTCTGGGACAAAGATCATGAAAGGAGTCCCAGTGCCTCCTCCAAAGGCTATCATGGCAACCTCTCCGCTGTATTTATTCCCAGAAATCTTTGTTATTCCTGTCTATAGAATGATTCATCATCTTCCTGAAAAGAATAACCCAAGCTTTAATGTTTGTTTTTCAACTTTATGTTTTGAAAGCTGCTGTATCAAGTAGCTAGAGAGACTGATTGAACTGGCAAGTAAATAGTGTCCTCTCAACATGCCATTCTGGCAAGATAAACCAGCTGATGGAGTAATAGTAGAAATCCCCTTGCACAGGCAGTTCAGGAACTGGCAGAGGTGGTGGGAATTTTTCTGCAGTGTTCCCGACGGCCTGTCCTGTCCGGTCTGTCTCTATCCCATTGTTCCCTGAAGCTTGGCCTCCATGCTCAGGCCTCTTTCCCGGATGGACTGCCCTGCCTCCCCAGCACATACTGATTTGAAGAATTAATTTCGTGATGCCACCAATAGGATCCAAGAAGTGCTGATCCCTACCTGTTCTTTGGGAGTATCCTAGGAACGAACTTGGGTTATTGACTTTTATAACGGGACCTCAGTAGGGCTGGGCTGCATTGATACACACATGCACACAAAATGATATTTGACTGGAAGATAGAGCTGCGAAGGGAAGCATTTTCCTCCACAGCCATATTCCTGTTTTTGCATTTATCCGTGAAAGATGGATCTGTTTTTGCATGTGTATGTATAATAGAGTGGTGGTCCTATTTTATTCAGAGAAATCCTTCAATTTTCTATTTATCTTTAGATCACAGGGGAAGAAAATTTGCCAGTTCTTTTGTGTTCTGGATACACTGGGGAGTGAGTCTTTAACTTCCCTTTCCATCTTCTCCTCTGCCCCGTAGGACTAGTCAGTCATTCCCTACCTGCTCCTTCCTAACCTACACCATGGTTGGTATGCTTTTATTTTGCCAGCACCATGTCGAGGTAATAGACTGCACATCCCAGCTTCTTGCAGCCAGAGGTGCCAGTGAGATGGAAGCAGACACTGTGCGTGGGGTTCCCAGGAACCTGATTCACCTAGGAGGCATGTCCTTTGCTATGGCCCCTTCCTGTTTCCTGTTGTCTGGATTGTGGATGAAATATCTAGAGCTGCAGTGGCTACCTTGCAACCTCATGGTGACTTTGAAAATAGAAGCTATACATCTAGGATATGAAGTTGAAAATAAATTCTTAGTCCCTGATAACTGTGGGCAGCATTCCCAGTCCTGGCTAACTTATCTCCGAATAGTATTTGAGGGGAATGAAAGTAAATGTGTATCTTTTTAACCCATTGTTACTTGGGATTTTGTTCAGCATTGCTGAACCTAATCAGTTGCAAATGATATGCAAGTCACATAATCATGAATAGCTCCATTTGCCTCTTCTCTTCCCCTTCTCCCTCCCATACCTCACACCCCCAAACCCTTAATTTTTGCCCTCTTTTTAGCTTCTTATCATCAACTGGTAAACCCAATGCTTGATCTACTTATTTCATGAGAACTGGAAGCACAGAGGATGTTTGCCACTGTTGAACACAGATATCCAGCATTGGTAAAACCCAGACCTCAGTTTGCTTTCAGGTATCCGAAATAACAGTAGGATCCTGTCTCTTGGCTTGAGGCAAATAAACCAGTCAGATTATTAATCACTTCCATTTCCGTAAGGAAGATTAAGGAAAGAGGGATTGGGAAGAACAGACATTTCCTTTACGGCATTTCTGAGATGGTTGGTGGAAGTTCTGTGGGATGAGAGGGGAATGTGGCAAATAGAAGAGAAAGTTTCCCTAAAGACACAAATATTTAGTTTCATCATGTGTATTTAGATTTCCACATCAGTCTTAGCTTTTCTGTCCTTTCTGCTTTTCTGGCTTTTTCAAAAGGAGGGAAGGACTGGAGTGAAGAGCTGGGCCACTAGATCCGGGGTCTTTCCGTCCAACATGTAACTCAGCTTTACCTCTCCTTTAGCTGGTGGCCTGAGGATAAATTAGGGGTGTAGGAAGCAGGCATGTTTTTACCCGATGAAGGCACAGTACTCACTCTCTCTTCCGTGTGCGTCTGCATAGCAGTGAGGGGTGAAGGTGGCACAGTGAAGCCATGTGACAAGAGTCTCCTTGCTCCGGGTTTTACACAGTAGGGATCCTAGACCCATTTGTGTAAATCGCAGCTAAGGAGCAGGAGGGTTCTTTTCTTAGACTGTGATTTTTACAGTGAATTAAGTAATTACAGTCATTTTACAGTGAATTAAGGATAGGCAGCCAGGATTTGCGATGGTTGTTTGGAACTCAGGATTCAAGGCACAGCCCTTCCTAGACTGTGTCTGTCTTCTGAGGATCGTAAGCTAACGATGTTTACTACCTAGAAAATGAGCTAAGGTACCCTTTTCACATTTTAGTATCTTGTTCTTCCCGTCTGCTGCCTTGGAAAACATCTGAAGGAAGAGGGTCTCATCCTCCATCCCTTTGCTTGCACTAAAAGTGATCTGAAAGCACCTCATGAGCACCAGTCTTCTTCCTAGTCAGATGAAGACTGTTGTGCATTATTTTCTAAATGAGTCATAAGGGCTGATGATTTTGTCAAGATTATTTATTTTGAAGACAGAATTTAATATTCAGGACACCATGATAGTTGGAGTGATAACCTAGTGCTTGAACCTCAAAGCTGTGTGTGTGTGTCCCAGGCTTTGCCCCTGTGGCTGATCCCCTTGGAGCCATGAAACATCACACGCGCCACTTCCTGCTGCTGCTGCTAAGTCGCTTCAGTCGTGTCGGACTCTGTGTGACCACATAGATGGCAGCCCACAGCTGCGGGAAATGAATACCTGCCTGTGTGTTTAAGATTCGACTGCCACACTGTGACTTTATTTAAAGCTACCTAGTGTTCACCATTGGAGAAGGCAATGGCACCCTACTCTAGTACTCTTGCCTGGAAAATACCATGGATGGAGGAGCCTGGTAGGCTGCAGTCCATGGGGTCGCTAAGAGTTGGGCACGATTGAGTGACATCCCTTTCACTTTTCACTTCCATGCATAGGAGAAGGAAATGGCAACCCACTCCTGTGTTCTTGCCTGGAGAATCCCAGGGATGGGGGGGCCTGGTGGGCTACCGTCTATGGGGTCGCACAGAGTTGGACACGACTGAAGCGACTTAGCAGCAGCAGCAGCAGCAGCAGTGTTCACCATTTCCTGTATTTGTTGCCCTATATTTGTATGTCACCTTTTACTGGAAAACATAGGCTTTTCAAAAATACACTCAGGCCTTATCACAAGTATGAGTGACAGATGTTCCTCTCTTCCTCCGGCTAAGGAAAATGAAAGAGTAGAAAGGAATTACGTGACACATGTAGACCCATTAATGCCTTTGTAAAAACTTAAGACTCCATTCGCCTTCTGCTCAATTTAGTATAATGTGTTAAATCAGCAATTGATTTTTCTCTCATGCAATTTTTAAATTGAGATCTAATTCACACACTATAAATTCACCCTCTTAAATTATAAAATGTAATGGTTTTTAATACATTCGCAAAGTTGTACAACCACAACCACCTTCTAATTCCAGGACATTTTTATCACCTCAGAAAAAAAGAAGCTCTATACACACTAGCAGACAGTCCTCACCTCCTTTATCCCCTGGTCTCCTGGCAGCCACGATTCTGTGTCTGTCTGGATTTGCCTGCTCTGGACAGTTCATATGAATTTAATCATGCATTATGTGGACTTCTGTGTCTGGTTTCTTTCATTCAGCATAATGTTTCCAACGGGAAAAGTTCATTTCTATTTATGGCTGAATAATATTCCATTGTGTGGATTTACCACATTCTGTTCATCCTGTCATTAGCTGACGGGCATTTGAGTTGTTTCCTCTTTTTGGCCGTTATGAATACTGCCTCTAAGAATGCTCACGGAAGTTTTCTGTATATGTAGTTTTCAGTTACCTTGATTATACACCTAGGAAGGAATTGTTAAGTGTAGTTGTAACCCTATGTTTAACCTTATGAAGTATTCTCAAACTGTTTCACAAACAGCCTGCACTATTTTACATTGCCATAGCAGTATATGTGGTTCATTTCTCTGCATCTTTGTCAACACTTTTTATCATCTATCATTGTGATTTTAGCCATGCAGGTGAATGAGAAGCTATTGATTTTTAAGCAATAACAAAAGGGATATGAAATTAAGAGTCCTTTGGGTCACTTTCTAAACTGGGTGAATAACTTATATGGCCCGTGGAATGAAAACTCTTTTCTTCACAGACTTTCTTCATTTTAATTACTCTATTCCTTACCTATGACAGACATTTTAGAGTCTGCACTTAATAGGAGAGAAGAAGCTATTTGAGGCCTCACCCTCTCTCTCCATTCCAGAGTCCACTTCTCAGTGTACATGGAGGCTTTTCCAATTTTAACTTCCAACTCTACCCAGAAACTCTCTATCTATATCACCCAGCTCAATGAATTTAATATCATCGTCTTCAGCTTTTTTAGAATACTCTTTACTTTCCCATTTGATTCATTACATAGATTAATGATGATACTGGATAGACAATAAGATCCTACTGTATAGCACAGAGAACTATATTCAATAACCTGTGATAATCCATAATGGAATGAAAAAGAATATATATGTATAACTAAGTCATTTTGCTGTGCAGCAGTAATTAAAACAACATGGTAAATCAACTATACTTCTCTAAGAAATTTTTTTAAAATTTTAAATGATGATACTAAACATCAGATATACCCATAACACTTATTATACATGACATCATTTGACATTTTTAACAACTCTGTGAGGCATGTTATTACTGTCCCAGAAATTCTCAAGATGAGGAAATTGACGATGACAAGTACAAGGTCTGTGGCTGTGTGGCCACTGATGGTAAAGTAGGACTAATTAGATAGGGGTGTAATATCTCCTTTGTTTGCCCTGGTATCTACTTCTTCTTAGCCTTTCTTAGTTCTGAAAGTGTGGAGGACTCCCTCACACTGGAAAATCCTGAAAAGTAATTTCTTTAGCCTCTGTCCCTCAAATGCAACCAAAATCCTGGGGGGAATTATAGGAATTAATAGCCTTGGGATGACTTGGTTTTATTTAATTATAATTTTAATTATTCCATTAGGCCATCTATGTCTCTAGAGTCAATTCTCCTTCTCAGATATTTTCTGATAATTAGAAAATAAATTTACAACTATTTTTCTCATGATTTCAAGCAGAGTCCTATCAATTGGATCTATTTCCCTGGTAGCTCACATGGTAAAGAATCTGCCTGCAATGCAGGAGACCCAGGTTCAATCTCTGGGTCAGGAAGATCCCCTGGAGAAGGGCATGGCAATGCACTCCAGTATTCTTGCCTGAAGAATCCCATGAACAGAGGAGCTTGGTGGGCTACAGTCCATAGAGTCACAAAAAGTCAGACACCACTGAAGCGACTCAGCATGCAAGTTTAGGGTAATTTCTTAACTTGGTAGATAGGAATAATCAAGGCTGACTCAGCCTGACAATCACAATTCTTCTTGCCAATGATACAGAATCCAGCCTTGTTGCTTCATACTGGGTAAAGGATGGCTGTCACTGCAACAAAATTTTCTCCCACAGCACATTCTATACTTTTGCTGGTTTGAAAACTGCATTATCTGGAGAAGGCGATGGCACCCCACTCCAGTACTCTTGCCTGGAAAACCCCATGAATGGAGGAGCCTGGTAGGCTGCAGTCCATGGGGTCGTGAAGAGTCAGACACAACTGAGTGACTTCACTTTCACTTTTCATTTTCATGCATTGGAGAAGGACATGGCAACCCACTCCAGTGTTCTTGCCTGGAGAATCCTAGGGATGGGGGAGCCTGGTAGTCTGGTGTATATGGGGTCACAGAGTTGGATACGACTGAAGCGACTTAGCAGCAGCAGCAAACTGCATATCAGATTAGATGGCAACAATGCTAAAGCATCCTCCACATTTTTGATGCTAGGCTGCCATTAAATGGGAAAACAGAATGCAAATCTCGGCATTCCATGAGAAATGGAAATAAAGGGGCCTCTATTTTTAAGGCCCTATTTAAGTTGAAATAGTATCTCTCTCAGTATTGAGCTTTGAGTCATATATTTTCTCATAGCTTCAAACACCAAAATGAAAAACTCAGGGCCTTAGATACTTTTAAAAAGCTATTCCAACCCTCTAACCCTCTTAAGAGCAAAAACAAAGAGTTAATGCCTGGAAAAGGTAGGCATTATCTTTTTGCATTGGGAAGCTGAAACTCCAATACTTTGGCCACCTCATGCAAAGAGTTGACTCATTGGAAACAAGGGAGGGATTATGCTGGGAGGGATTGGGGGCAGGAGGAGAAGGGAATGACCGAGGATGAGATGGCTGGATGGTATCACTGTCTCGATGGACATGAGTTTGAGTGAACTCCAGGAGTTAGTGATGGACAGGGAGGCCTGGCGTGGTGTGATTCATGGGGTTGCAAAGAGTTGGACATGACTGAGCAACTGAACTGAACTGAATTGACTATGCAAGGGCAATTAGGTCCTGCTTTTCCTTATTATCTTTGGATCCTTCCTGTATGAAAACTAGAAGCCATACCTCTTCTCAGGGGATAGGATATGTGGTGTTTTAGTTGCTCAGTCTTGCCCAACTCTTGAGACCCCATGGACTGACTGTAGCCTGCCAGGCTTCTCTGTCNCTGAACTGACTATGCAAGGGCAATTAGGTCCTGCTTTTCCTTATTATCTTTGGATCCTTCCTGTATGAAAACTAGAAGCCATACCTCTTCTCAGGGGATAGGATATGTGGTGTTTTAGTTGCTCAGTCTTGCCCAACTCTTGAGACCCCATGGACTGACTGTAACCTGCCAGGCTTCTCTGTCCCTGGGATTTTCCAGGCAAGAATACTGGAGTGGGTTGCCGTTTCCTTCTCCATGGGATCTTCCCAACCCAGGGATGGAACCCTGGTCTCCTGAATTGCAGGCAGATTCTTTACCAACTGAGCTATAGGAGAAGCTGGATAGGATAAGATGAAGGTAAAATATTTTTTACATTTCTTCTCTGGAAGAGGAGTGTGTGTGTGTGTGTGTGTGTGTGTGTGTGCACGTGTCTGTTTGAAAATCTTTAGAAAAAGGATAAGAATAACTAGAGAATAATGGCAAATTAGTTTTAATTAATATACAGTAATAAAGCCAACCCCTGAGAACTGTTCTTCTGGATGTTGTCATAAATAACACTCATTTCATTACATAAGCATACATGAGCTCAAAATAATTGAGCTTTTAAAACATTGAAAGTTTTTAAGAGGCCATATAACTCAGAGTTTTACTTGTTTGTTCTATTTCTTTTAAAAATGCTTCCTTTTAACTCTAGTTAAGATTCAGGGGTGTAAGGTCGGACCCGGGGGCCATGATGGGCCACCCCCTCCCTCCTCCACCGCGAGGAAAGTCCCTAGGGAGGGAGGATCCCAGATCCCGGGGACCAGTAGCAGCACAGTTCGCCAGCTAAAGCCTCCCCACCCCAGCCACGAAGAAGGACCTATCAGCCCACTACACCTCAGCCCAGCAACCTATCCAAACCCCCATCCATCAACCTGCCCATCCCTCGCAACGTGCATATATAAACAAACTTCTAACTCAGGCCCCGCACGCGGACTTCCTCAACCTGCCCGGTTCGAGTCGTTTGGGTTGGGAACCCCGCCCGGGAGCGCTTCACCATTAAAGCCTGTTAGACACTCTTTTGGGGTCCTGGTCGTCTTTTACCTAACAAGGGGGAAATGTGTTTTTCAGTTGCAAGGATCTCTTACTGGAGATTTCTTTTTTCTGATGCTTATTCACTGACACAAATTGTATATGACTGATATTTGAATGATTCTTATAACTGGCACAATTTTTAATTAAAGTGGACATAAATTATTTTCCATTAAAAAAAAATAAGCGTACATGTCAATGATCGAGACTTTTGGAGGGCTATTCAATGTTGACTAGAATCTTGTTTTGTGTGATTAAAATACACAGGAATACTTCACCTGTCATGGCCTACATGCTTCCCGGTGCCTCTCCACTTGAGCCTTGAACTTACACTTGAACCCTCTGTTTCACCTGAGCTCTCTATTTCTAGCTCTTCTAGTTTCCATCTTCTCAGTGCTGCAGTAATCTCTGAGGCAGATAAATTCAATGGAAATAAAGTTGGAAAACCTGAATTGACTTTAAGCTTACTTAATGACTCTGGGTAAATTATTTGACTTCTTTGAGGTAATTTATTCATTTATAAAATTGAGGAAATACTTAATATATGTTACTATTAGGCCTTTAACCTAGCATCATGTATAAATCTCGCCTATCATAATTCATTTAGAATCAATGGTGGTTTGAAAAATTAGATATACCAGTCATTTCCTTCTGGTCATTCTCCTCATGCCACATCTCCACACTCGCCACTAGTATCAATATTTGTCAGTGTTTAAATGAATTATAATGACCTTCCCCTCTGAGAGATTTTACTGTTTTTATTGTTCAGTATTGACATTTTTCTGTGTTTTATTATTTTTGGAAGTGAGTGCGTAATGAGCTAAATGAATATTGATACATCCTTATCAAAAACATTGGCTACTTTGTTTCAGAGAACAGTGCTGACACTTGATGGAGTTTCTCAAATGATCCTTGTGCTCGGTCACCAAGTCATGTTTGATTCTTGCGACCCCGTGGACTGTAGCCTGCTGGGCTCCTCTGTCCGTGAGATTTCCCAGGCAAGAGTACTGGACTGGGTTGCCATTTTCTGCTCCAGGGGATTGTCCTGACCCAGGGATGGAATCCACATCTCTTGTGTCTCCTGCATTGGCAGGCAGATTCTTTATCACTGAGCCACCTGGGAATCCCCAGAGGATCCCTAGGAAAGACTTTTATGGGCAAGATAGCTATAGGACAAGCAGAAAGAAAGGTCAAGGAATGGTAAGAGAGGGTCCAGTGAAAATGAGCCAGGAACTAGGGGCTAATCTTCATAGGAAGGGCACAGTGTCCTCGAATCTGTGGGACTCACAAAATTGATCAGGAAGGTCTCTGAGGCTACTTGACTAGAGCTGAGCATGCCCAGTAAGAAGATCGTGACCCTGGGAGTGAGAAGAGGACTTGGGAGGGGAAAGTACTGAAGTTGCCTGCTGGCACAGGGCACCTTAGTTAGCAAGGACAGGGGAGGGCCGTCGTGCATGACTCAGCCCAAGCTGGCAGTAGTATTCCTGCCATGAGAACTGGGAGCACATTGCCCCCACAAAAGCAATCCTGCCACTCCGCCCTGATACAGAATTATATTAGCCCCCTGAAGTAATAGTAGTCCTTGTGAGTTGCGGCTGCTGCTGCTGCTAAGTCGCTTCAGTCGTGTCCGACTCTGTGCAGCCCCATAGATGGCTGCCCACCAGGCTCCCCCATCCCTGGGATTCGCAAGGCAATCACACTGGAGGGGGTTGCCATTTCCTTCTCCAGTGCATGAAAGTGAAAAGTGAAAGTGAAGTCGCTCAGTCTAAGACAGTATAAAATGTTTTGTTCCCTAGCAAATGGTATGAACTCAGGAAATTTTTGATGAATTTATTCCTACATTTGTTCAAAAATATTTTTGAAATTCCTGTTAGAGGTCCAAGACTGTATTAGGTTGTAAGGATATAGTTCTGGATAGGTTCATAGCATTTATATCCTAGATGGGGAGCCTGACAAGAAACAGGTAAGGAAATAAAGAGGATGATATCAGATATTGAAAAGTTCTGTGATGACTTATCTAGAGTGATATTTTTTATAGAGCAGTCAGGGGAGTGGTCTTAGAGGCCTGAATCATGAAAATTCATCGTCCATCCTGAGATTCAGGCAGAAGAAACCTTAAGTGAATTCAGTAAACACATGATGCTTGCTGATTTTTTCTGTCTCTTAGTAAACCTCAGTCTAATATACTATAGACAAAAAGCTTAATTGAAACTAGTTATTGAACATGCTCTAGATTTCAAGAAATGTGTTAGGTGCTGTGGATATAAAAGTAAAAACCATGTGCTATACCTCCAAGGAAGTGGCATTCTAGTGTGGAGAGCCACAGGTAGACACAAATGCAATAAAAAGTGAGCACTGCCATCATGGAGGCATAGTGGCATTCTACGGGAGACTTGTTGAAAGGTGCCTTTATTGAAATAGCAATATATTGGTAGAAAATTTGCGTGAGTTTCCCACGTTTCTGCATGCCTTGTCAGCAGAGAGGCTGACCACCGTTTTTACCTGTCTTAAGCTATTTTTCAACGATACTTATATTACTGGGAAACATGTTTGAGGTTCTCTCTCTTCCATGGCAGAGATTTTATTATTGTTGGCGTTGTTTAGCCACTCAATCATGTCTGAATCTTTGCAACCACCAGGCTCCTCTATCAGTGGAATTCTCTAGGCAAGAATAGTGGAGTGGGTTACCATTTCCTTCTCCAGGGGATCTTCCCGACCCAGGGATCAAACCGTGTCTCCTGCACGTCTCCTGCATTTACAGTAGTGAGCCATCTTTACCAGTGAGCCATCAGGGAAGGCCATACGAAAGAAAATGTTTTCCTCCAAAGCGAAGATTGGACAGGTTTCTTTTAGACTCTTTGTTGGAGTTTCCTAAGTTGGATTTCCTCAATTGTGATGTGACGTCACCATATGGCACCATCTCCCTGGACCACCCTCTAATGCCCCATGAAATTCCAGGGCAAGAAGAACCAAGAGACCATGAAGCTTGTGCTGGCTGCTGTGCCATGAGTAGCAGGGTTCTTTGTCTCTGACTCAGGAATCTCATCTCAGAACCCATGTAACTGTGTAGGCTAACGTGTTAATAGCTTAGAAGGAGGTAAAATGAACAGTTTTTGATATTGTAACAATATGCAAACTATGAATTATTTCTCATTGTCTCTTATTTTATACAATACTATTTATGTTTTCTGAGCCTTAATTTTCTCATTTGGAAACTTGGCATAAAAATCTTTGCCTCAAAAAAATCATGCTAAGGATCAAATGGGGTGTCATATGAGTGGCAGAGACAATTAGCTGTTCCCCAGTATCCATTCTTTCTTTCTCCTGCACCAGAGGAACATTGTGCTATAGCAGTGGCCACCAGAGTCAGGAAAAAAATACATATTCCAGCCTTCTTTGCAGGTCAGTGGGATTAAGCAGTGACGTTCACAATGGTATATGAGCGGAAGCTATAAATGCAACTTTCAGCTTGCTTGAAAGGAAGAATTCCCTTCTCTACTCCTCCCCTCTTTCTGACTGCCTGGAATAGAAACATAGAGGTGAGACACTTTGGACCATGTGGATGGGAAGACAGCCTACATAAGGCAGAGGATTAAGGCTGAAAGAGCCTAGGTCTCTGTTTTTTTGGCAGAACTATTCAAATCTTGAACTGCTAATGTACAGACTGTTAGGTGAGAGAAAGATAAGTTTCTGTTTTGTTTGAGCCACTGCTGTTTGAGCCACTGTTGCAGCAACATACCTTAATCCTAATTAGTGGAGGGGTGAGAAGATCAGAGTGGTGTATCAGAAAGATCCTCCTGGTGATGACCAGGAGAGAATCGAGGCAGGGACCTTAAGAGGGAAATCACCTAGCTACTCAGCCATGTGTTTCCTTTTCCAAGATGTGGAATGTTATTAAGTCTTACTTGGCCTGTGAACTGTTACAAGAATTTTGAACTTCAAAGTAGAGTAAGTTAGAGATGCACTAAGTTGCAGTTAAACATGATTCTTTATGATAGGTATGACAGGTGTTTTCAGCATTAGAAAATTTTATGCCTCATACAAAGGAGCACTGAAAGTGAAGTGGTCTTTAAACTTTGGAAATGGACCCTTTCATCCTAAAGCCTCTAGTGTTTGTGGCTACTAATGTTCCAGGAAATGCAGGTCAGGAAACATGATCCAGTGCCTAGTAGATTTAAAGGCACCTATCCAACCCTTGTCGAAAGTTTTAATCTAAGATAGCATGCAATATAAACAGTCTGCAGAGCATTTCATAAAGAAGGTTATTTGTCAGATACAAGGATTCAATAAACACCTGCACAGTGTTCACACAGCCTTTCCCACAAACTAGAATAAAAAGTTACAGATACACCAAATACCATTTAGTATCAGTATTCCTCCGTACAGAATTAAGCTTTCAGTTTTGTTGCAAGATGTCAATGAATAGGACAAGGATGAAAAAGGCAGCAAGGGACTACTTTGAATCCACTTGGAGAGATCTTCATGAGGAAAATCTTTGCAAAGAACATAAATGGCCTGACTACTAATTGTCTTAGCAAGAGATGAGGTTGTGTGGTGGACAGCCTCCTTGCTCGGGGAGTTCATAACAATCTAAGAGGCAAAATGAATGGTGGCAAAACAGAGAATGTGAAGTCAGAATCCTGTGACTTTGGCTTTGAGAGTGTTTGATCTGGCAGGAGCTCTTTTCCACAAGTAACTGAGTCCTGTCGGGCACTTAGGGGATCAAATGGCAGTATTAATTGGATCAGCAGTTAACATCCTAATTCTCTTCCATGACCAATGTAGGGAAAAGCAACTCTCATTAAACCTTTCATAGAAAAATACTTTCTGCAGAATCCTCAGGGAAAAAAATTCTTAAATCCTGAGTCCATGCCAAATATCCCTATGGTTTTCTCAACAGTACAGCTAATCCTCTGTGCTGGCAAAAGCCAGTTTTCTTTCCTTATTTTGGTCTGCATTGGAAAAGGGGTTCTTAGGTGCAAAAGTAGCACACACAGAGGTGTCAGACCACACTTGACACTGTGACTGCGGTGACAGGTTTTCCCCAGCTGTCAGCTACAGAAGCATTTTATTTCATTGGATGCCGCATAGCTCCATGCTGAGAAGTGGCAGCCAGGCGCTTTTATCCTTTGTAATGTCTTCATTAGTAACAGCAGTTACGAATGAATTATGCAGTTATACAGTTATAACAGTATATACAGTTGTAATTATACAGTTATAACAGTAATGAATTGCCTTGGAGAAAAGGGGTACAGAATAAGTGGTAAACATCATAAGCTAGGGTCTTTATGTGGATATCCTCTTTTATTTCCTCCAGTTGGGCTTGAATTCTTTAGTAGTAGGAATTTTGAATGCTGAGAAGGTAGGAAGAATTCTTTGATTTCTCCTCTGCCTTTTGGTCATTTTAAGACATCCTCGTCTTCATGCACCGTTTCCTCATTTTCTTCCATGGCTTGGGTCATTACCCACCTAACAACCCCGAAAGCAACTACAAATTGTGTCTCTGGGTCTATACAATGAGAAGGTGACTTCTTTGTAAGGACAGTGGAGAAATTCTCAAGATTAAAGAGTCCCTGTTAGAAACTGTGATAGTACACATCATAAAAAAACTTATGGGTTTCTCTATCAAATCTTAGTTTGGAGAACTCCAGTTTATGTGCAGTTAATGAGGTTTCTTTTCTTATAGGGTTCCTTTAATAGGACAATGCATATTGTGAAACTTCAAGGGGAAAAGAGAGTATATAGAGTTCTCTGAATTTATTTCCTCCTAGAAACCTTTGTTAAGGGCCTAAATAGTGCCAGGAAACATTAACTTTTTTTTTTTGAAAAGCCTAAAAGAAGCAGTTAATCATTAGCTTTTATGTCTAAGGAGTAGTCATGTAGCAAAAACTAAGCTTTCATGACATGTCTAATAACCTGGCAACCTGACCAAAGTCCATACTCTTGGTGAGGAGCTTTAGACCTGACAGTGTTCTAGCAGAGAAATAATCTCAATCTTGGGACTATTATATAGCAGTAAAGTTTGCTCACTCTCAGAGGTAGGCCGCAGGATTTGTGCAGTTCCCAGCTCTCTGGTTGGAATTCTCCCTTCTCTCCTATTTAAGAGAGGGAATGCAAGTGAACTAGAGGGATATTATTACAGAAATGCAACTCACGCTCTTCTGATCATCTCTAAAATGTGAAATGGTGATTCAAAAAGGCTGTACTTTACCATTTGACACCTTAAAATTGTGCATCAAAATGGCCCTCTTGGTGAGAATTAATGGCCCTGCAGTGGATTTGCAGGATTCCAGTGAGTTTTTGATGTCAATGAGTGTGTGAGTGTGTGCAGGTATATTTGTGTGCTCAAGTTCACACACATGTGCTAAAGTGCTGGACTGGAGGGGTGGGAGGAGAATCTAGAGAAGGGAAAGTAAACCCCGTTCCTCTAAAGTCTTCCAAAGTGGTGAGAATCCCAAGAAAGCAGTTCTTTTGAAGCTTGTATATCACATCTTATGAGTATTTGTTTTTCAAATAGTAGATCACTGACACTGAGATTTGGTCATGTGAATTTTTGCCTCATGCTAGAGAGAAGTCTTCACTTGACATCTTCCATTTGCTGCATCTGAGGAAATGTGACAAGCAATTAAATATCCTTTAAATTTTAAGGTAAACTAGGAGTAAAATTTGAAAAATATAAAATGAATGTGATAGGCACCTTAGCATGGTGATTAAGAATATGCTTAATCATTTAGAGCCATTCTCTCTTAAGTCTGACCCTGATCTCTGTGCCCTTGGGCCAAGTGTTTATCTACTCTCTGCTTCTGCTTCCTTGTCAGTAAAATAGGAAGGATAGTAGTACCCACTATAGGATGACATGAGTTCATATTTGAAAAGTTCTCAGAATAGTGCCTGATACTTAGTGTTACTTATATTTAAAAATATTGTTAAAATGTGTTTCTCATTTTCTCTCTTGCACATTGTGATACACAGAAGTCAGTCCACTGTATACACCAGAGAACATTGGCAAGCCAGTGCCCTTGGGACAGCAGCAGAATCGGTACAGGGGACTGTTAGCCACCTGGAGAGAAGCAAATGACCGCAGTGGACTGCAGCAGGAATAGGGAAAGTGGACCTGGAGTCACCTGTTACAGCTGCCTCAGTAGGAAATTCCTGAAAGGGGACTGGAAGTGACAAATGGAAGGCTAAGTAGAGAGCAGAGTGGAACTGTCCTTGTTTCCATCTGGGGCTATGGGAAAACGCAGTCTCCCAGATGTCCTTCCTCCCCACTCGCCAACACGGATGGCCCGTCAGAGAAGACTTGGCAGCTGGGGCGCGGTGAGGCAAGGGAAGCCTGCACTTAGTTCTCTCCCTGCCCCCTCAGGTGCCCTGAAGCTCCTGGGCCCTGTGAAGAGATGTGCAGGAGTCAGCTAACAGCACTGGAGGGTGAGTTTACTTCGGATGTTACTGTGGTGAGAATAACAGACCTTATAAACCAAGGGCTACTGGCCAGACTGCCCCAGCCAGGATTCAGCAGGTCCCAGCCACTGACACAGATGCCTCCTGCAGGAAGCAAAGAAAGGGGGCATCCGAAAATGGAATATTCTCCTAAAGACGCTAGATTCAGATATCTTGAAATTTCCAATTATTTTATGTAACTGAATTTACAACCATATTGTGTTTTAGAGGGGTTAATGTTTATGAGGAAGAACAAAAAACCTACAGAAAAATAGAGGAACTATATATTTGCACATCTTAGTTCAATGTGATTTAAATACGTCTCTACAATAGAAAAAATGTATATAAATTATAAAGATGGCTTGATAGTCAACAGCACGTAAAGTGTTGTGCTAAATGCTTCAGTTGAGTTCAGTTCAGTTCAGCCGCTCAGTCGTGTCCGCCTCTTTGTGACCCCATAAATCACAGCACGCCAGGCCTCCCTGTCCATCACCATCTCCCGGAGTTCACTCAAACTCATGTCCATCGAGTCGGTGATGCCATCTACCCATCTCATCCTCTGTCATCCCCTTCTCCTCCTGCCCCTAATCCCTCCCAGCATCAGAGTCTTTTCCAGTGAGTCAATTCTTTGCATGAGGTGGCCAAAGTACTGGAGTTTCAGCTTTAGCATCATTCCTTCCAAAGAACACAATGCTTAGAGGGCTAGAAAGTTGAGTCGGACAAGGGTTCTGTCTTAGTCTTGAGCAAAGGAAAACACAGTCCGGGACTGAAGAGGTGGCAGAGCTCAGGTATGGTGTGTTGAATTGAAGGGGTGGTTGAACCCTCTGTGACCATGTCTAGCAATGANAGCCACTGACACAGATGCCTCCTGCAGGAAGCAAAGAAAGGGGGCATCCGAAAATGGAATATTCTCCTAAAGACGCTAGATTCAGATATCTTGAAATTTCCAATTATTTTATGTAACTGAATTTACAACCATATTGTGTTTTAGAGGGGTTAATGTTTATGAGGAAGAACAAAAAACCTACAGAAAAATAGAGGAACTATATATTTGCACATCTTAGTTCAATGTGATTTAAATACGTCTCTACAATAGAAAAAATGTATATAAATTATAAAGATGGCTTGATAGTCAACAGCACGTAAAGTGTTGTGCTAAATGCTTCAGTTGAGTTCAGTTCAGTTCAGCCGCTCAGTCGTGTCCGCCTCTTTGTGACCCCATAAATCACAGCACGCCAGGCCTCCCTGTCCATCACCATCTCCCGGAGTTCACTCAAACTCATGTCCATCGAGTCGGTGATGCCATCTACCCATCTCATCCTCTGTCATCCCCTTCTCCTCCTGCCCCTAATCCCTCCCAGCATCAGAGTCTTTTCCAGTGAGTCAATTCTTTGCATGAGGTGGCCAAAGTACTGGAGTTTCAGCTTTAGCATCATTCCTTCCAAAGAACACAATGCTTAGAGGGCTAGAAAGTTGAGTCGGACAAGGGTTCTGTCTTAGTCTTGAGCAAAGGAAAACACAGTCCGGGACTGAAGAGGTGGCAGAGCTCAGGTATGGTGTGTTGAATTGAAGGGGTGGTTGAACCCTCTGTGACCATGTCTAGCAATGAGCTGGAAGTGTAAGGTGTAAGCTCAGGAGAGAGATGAGGACACTGGGAGCCCATCCACCTAGAGGTGATAACTAGAGCCTCAGGATTTCCAAGATAGTTGGAGAGAGGAAAGGTCCAAGGTTATATTCATTCATCCTTTTAACAAACATGAACCAGTTTCTTCTTGATGCAGGTGTGGCAAGGAAGGAAAGGTGGTAAGTCTGGAAGTGCTTACGGTTTTGCCCAAAGAGAGATCTGGAGTCTAATTTTGTTGTGCTCTCATGTGGCAGAGACTACTTGGGCTGACCAGTTGCCAAGTTCTTCTCTTCTTAAGCATCTGGCTGGACCACATTTTCCAGTCTCCCTTTCACTAGATTGGACATAAGACCAAATTCTGGCCACTGGCACTGGAGTGCTTGCAGTATGGCTGCTCCCAGACCGGATTCATGAATACATCCCTCAAGCCCATTTTATCTCTGCAAGAAAGCAAAATTGCTTTCTTTCCATGACTGCCCGCTTAATAAAACACACTGAGGAGCTAAGACTGATCACTATGTGGGGCAGAGTGCCTTACCCATACCCATCTGCAGTGGATGTAGGGTTTAGGTGAGAAATATACTTTTATTGTTAAACCACTAATGTTCAGGGTGTTTCTCTTTCAGCAGCTAGTGTTGCTGAGTACCTAATAAATGTGAATCAGGGTGGATCTGACTCCCTAGCTCATGCCAGCCAAAACCAAAAAGACTGGGGTAGCTATGAGAATGCTTGTTTATTCATTCAAACTGACAAGCGTGTCTCAGACAGACCAGGCGTTCTCATGCTTGTGCCAGCCCCATCCAAGCCTTCTCTCCCTGTCGTCAGACTGCTTGGGAGCCAAACGTAATCCAGAGTCACTTAATCTGCTGGCCAAGAGAGACCGCTGCTCGAGGACTGGGAACATAAGTTCATACCGTGCATGTTTTGTACGTGGTAAGCGTGGAAGCCAAACAAGGACACTTAGATGAGACCAGGGTTTAACAGCAAAGTGATAAGAGACTCTGAAGCATCCGTCTCTTGAGAATGCTTTCCCCGTGTGGATAAAAAGATCTGAAGCCAAACAAGCAAGATTCCCCATCAGAAAATTCTTGGGAAGGTTCTTCCACTCCTGCTTTCCTAAATGCTTCTCTTCCACTTCCCAGCCCCATTGGAAGGACACATTCTGTCACTCACTGTGTTCATGCATTTAATCAGGGCACTATTCTGTCTCCTCTCATGTTGTGTTCATTTTACAGTCCCCTGGACTGTGGTTGAGGGGATCCACCTGGAGAAACTTTTTTAAAGCTTCCAAGGAGGACCATCACCTGCACCGTCTTAAGGAGAGACGAATAAGGAGGGCAGTTGCCCTCCCAGGGATGACAGCCCAGTAGAGGAGACAGACAAGTTAGCACATAAATGCCCAGGTTACCGTGTACCATAAGAGTGGGTACAAGGAACAGGTATAACTCAGAGGAAGGCATGATTAACTCTTCTTGGTCAATGAGCATTAGAGAAAGTGAGAGAGAGCTTCCTGTAGGAGGTGATAATTGAGTTGGAATACTGATGGAGGTATTCCAGAAAGGAGAAACAGCAACAAAGGAACAAGGCATAAAATGCCTGGTGTGTCCAGGAGAAGATACCGAGTTAACTATTTGGTGTGTGTGAGAGAAGTTGCTATAACAGAGTAGCGCAGAGTAAGTGACTTGAACAGCAGAAATGTGTGTCTTGCAGGTATGAAGGTTGTAGGTCCAAGATCAGGGTGTTGGCAATACTGGTTCCTTCTGAGGGTCTTGTGGGAAGGGTCTGTTCCAGGTCTCTGTGCCCACTTCTGGGGCTTTGCTGGCATTGTGGGGTTCCTTGGCTTGTGGAAGCATCACCCTGATCTCTGTAATCGTTTTCATATCTTGTTCACCCTGTGTGCATCTATGTCTAAATTTCCCCTTTATGAGAGGACCCCGGTCATACTGACCTAGGGCCCCCACTAATAATCTTAACTTTATTATTTCTTTGAAGACCCTGTCTCCAAGTAAGGTCATGTTCTGAAGTCCTGGGGGTTAGGGATTCAACATGTGAATTTTGGAGGGGCCACAATTCAACCTTTAACACCATACATTAAAGGACAAGCTAGAGAGAAGGAACAAAAGAATTAGCCAGGAAAAGAGCAGGAAGATGCAAGGTCAGAGAAAAGTGGGGGCAAAGCTGCTTGTCATTTAGGGCAAGTAAATGGAAACAGCAAATCTTAGCTGCAATGTGTTCTTTGCTCTGAGCCTCATTTCTCATTTGCATGGTAGGGGGCATACTGCTTCTCCAGTGGGTTGTTGAGAGGATTAAATGGGATCATGTACATAAACTCTTAGCAGATTACTACATATAAATGTACTATGTTGTTAACATAGTAATATATGGTACATATTTTATGTATAGTAATATATAAGTATTACTAAAATGTTTTTAAATAAAACAGCATTCAATAAATAGCAAGCATTAAAAGTTAAACAGTAGCATAAAAACTGGGTTTAGTCACACAGTAGTGAAATCTTTAGTATGTACATGCTACATTATGCCAGAGGACTCTGTCATCAATTTCCTTGCTGGATATACAACACTATTTAGACGCCAACACCTTGGAGGCTGCTCTTGCCTCCTACCCCATGGAGAGCTTGTCAAATTCCACACTGGCTTCATGTGACCAAAAACCTATGGGAATGTACAAGCATAAAGAAAATGAATTGTGGCTGCAAAACAGGATTTTAAAGTATTCCCCCTTGTACTTTTTGTGGAAATTAAACATCTGATTTGACACCCCCTGAATCTTTTTCTCCCAGAACTGTGGTTGGGATTTAACTCAGTAACTGATCTGCCCAGGAGAGCAAAACAAAACCCAGCCTTGCTCTGTGCATCTAGTGATGGGATATTCAAGAAGTAAGTTCCACCTCCTTCCATCATTCCTACCACCAGAGAGATTCCAAGATCCATCATTTAGCACAGTGACTGTTTTTTAATTCTTGGTTGCAGTGTGAGAACTTGTTTAGACAAAGTCTCTCTTGGAAATGTATTTTCTGACATTCATGGCACTCTCAAATGATGCTTAAAGTGGCTGTCTGCATCATGACTTGTCATGTTAGACCTGGAAAACTGAGTTGGTTTAATCTGATCTTTGAGACTTTCCCACCCTCCAGACCCTGGCACTACCAATATTTTATAGATATGATTAAGAAGCCCAAGTTCCCTTCGGTGATATCCATCTAAGCAATGTTTCTGAAAGCATCTAAGCAAAAGTTCTGAAACATGCCCGTTGTCTAAACATTTGTGAGCTATGGCTCCTCATATGACTTTTTTTTTTTTTTTTGCTTTTAAATAAATTTATTTTCTATCAGCCCTAAATCTTTTGTTGTACGAGCAGAACCACCCTTTTACTTTACTCATCCTCAGCTGTTCCAAGCATATATACAAGCAGCCTGTTTGGAACAGAAGGAAAATTCCCAGGTGCTGCCAGTCATTGTGAGCTGCCCGCCCCACAGCTGCTTTTAATGTGTGGAGGAACAAGATGAGTGAAGAAAGCCCTCCATGCTCCTCTTGGACTGTGAGCTCATACGTGTTCACGTTTCTTTTGTCATTTGCGCTCTTGCTCTAGCACTACTCCTTCAGAGGGTGGCCCTCACCCCTCTTGCCTGGATTCCTGCAACAGCCTGGGAATGGTCTCTCCTCAATATCAACATCAACATCATGTTAACTCAAACTCTGAAGACCTAGCCTTTACCTTGGGCTTCTGGACCCTCATTGGTCTCCACTGCTCTCAGAATAAAGTCCAAATCTCCTCACCTCTCTTTCAGGGTCTTTCACATCTGCTCCCAAGCTATGTCCCCCTGCTCGTGTTCCTTGAGAACCTCCAAACCCCATTTGCTCTCTCTGGGTGGACCTTGGGGGGTGCTGTGCTTATTCTCTTCCCTCTGAGTGGAATGCAGGCACCCCCATCTCTCTCAGACCTCAGCCTACCTCCTCCGTGAAGTCTTCCTGACAGCTCTATGCAGGAGTGGCCCCCTCCCTGTGAATTCCTGTAGCTCCATCTCTGCCTCACCTAGGGCTCATATTACTTTCTACGTTCTGCTGTTACTGAACATGCAACAAGCCAAAATGCTAAGATGCCGGAGCTTCCAGCAAAGCGAATGTTTATTTGCAAGGCAGTCAAGCTAGGAGAGGAGAAGGCAATGGCACCCCACTCCAGTTCTCTAGCCTGGAAAACCCCATGGACGGAGGAGCCTGGTAGGCTGCAGTCCACGGGATGGCTAAGAGTTGGACACAGCTGAGTAACTTCACTTTCACTTTTCCCTTTCATGCATTAGAGAAGGAGATGGCAACCCACTCCAGTGTGCTTGCCTGGAGAATCCCAGGGATGGGGGAGCCTGGTGGGCTGCCATCTATGGGGTCGCACAGAGTCAGACACAACTGAAGCGACTTAGCAGCAGCAGCAGCAAGCTAGGAGATGGGAAAATACATCTCAGATCCCACTCCCCTCCAAAGGCAAAGGGCTCAGGGTATTTATGGGATGAAGAATATAGCAGCAGGGCCATCTGAGGCAAGGGGAGCTTGGGAAAAGTTGATTGGAAAAATATCTAATTATGATTCTAAGTAACTAAGGTGTAACTAAGGTACAGACTTCTGCACGTTCAAACACTGAGGCACTTAGCATGATATAAGGGTAAAGTTTTCAGCCTTCTGACGCCAAATGGACACTCACACTGGTCTAATCCAGTCTTAACCACCTCAGCTCCAACTAGACACAGGTGACTCCAAGTTCCTAGAAAACAGCTGGGACAAACATCTTGTTTAGACTGTGTGCAGCTTGGAGGACAGGCAAGTCTTTTGTAGCAACAGTTAAAATGACCTACATTAGTGAAGGCAGGTAAAATGGACTTGACTGATGATTACCTATGGTTTCACTACCGTATTTACTTGTGTTTCTGCTCAGCTCTCTCCTGGACTGTGAACTTCTTGAAAACAGATACATCTGGTTCATGCCCTCAAAGTATCTCGTGAAGCTTCTTACACACAGTAAGCACCAGATCAATATCCAGGGGTGACTGACTGCCAGCCGTTGAGAGTGACTTGGACAGACATGAGAGCAAGGAAGCCTCACAAGAGATTTTTCTAGTGTCTCAGCAAGTTTTTTATATATCGTGGCTGCTTGGTTTTCTCAGCTGAAATTAATTTTGGAACAGGAGTTTATCGAGAAAATTGCTTTCAAATGAATTCAGACTTGCAGCTAATAGATGAAGTACAATAAAAATCTCAGAAATCTTCATCATGCACTGTCTACCCGGGTACAAGCTTCAACCACACTTCTATAAGAAACACCACCTGCCATGCAGATCCACCAGATAATTTACCCCCCTGTGACAGCCCCCTTTTGCTTTCTCTCATATATTCTTAGCACAGTCCCCATGGTAATAGAAACTTACTCTGAGAGCAAGATGGTTGTGTGGGGGTGGAAAGGAGGTGAGTGGTGGTTTTCTGTCTGACTTGGCCTGCTGTTGCTTCAAGTTCATTATTTGCATTTTGTCTTGGTTTTGATAAACTAAATTGCTTATCAAGTATCTTGCTTTCTGGAAGTTCTGCTGAAATGCATTTGAGCGAAGAGCTCTTGGTGTTCAAGGCCTCAAGAAGTACCCTTACTTGGGACCTTGTGATTTTTTCCCATGGAAGGCAGAAAGGCCCCAGTTAGTTTGTATTCCTCACTCTGTACAACTAGGTTTCTAGAAATAGAGTTGGCCAAGAAGAACAGCAGAGTGAAGCAAGCACCTGGGGTTACGCCTCTGTGCCTGTGTGCATGTGTATGTGTCTGTGTGAGAGTGTGGGTGTGGGTGGATGGAGGGAGTATCAAGTGCAGATGAGACACTGCGTGGTAACTTAACAGCTATAGGTAGAGAAAGGAAGAGGCTCCGTCAACTGATACTGAAAAAAGATCTGGGGTCTAGATGGCTCCCATCGACCCATGAATATCACTCATGAAGTCAGAGTGAGTGAGAAATGACCCACAGCCACAGCATCCCCAGACTGAGGATGTGATTTGGTGACTTTCTCTTTTACTATTTATTTTGGCCTTTGATACTTCTTATTATCATCTCTCCTCTGACTCAGTAGTCCTGAAGAAAGATTTGCAATGTTATGTGCGTACCTTCCTTCTCCTCGTTTTCTTTTTACCCACCTCCCAAAGTTTGGGCCTGTTCTGCGAGAAGAAATTCAGACTTTTCTCTTTGGAAATAGATTCTCTATTTCCCCTTTGCCTCTCTGAGAATTACTTTTAAAATACTGAGATAAAGAGTCAATGGTCATCTATTCATTATTCATATAGTATTCCAAAGTTTCTTTCTCACAGAGAGTACCAGGCGAGTGAAATCTAGGTTACCTGGACTCACCTGACACTTCTCAATCTTTCCTGTACAGTGAGGCTGCTTAAACTCCTGATTTGTCTGTTGGTGGTTGTAAAATGCTTGGAATTGAACCCACTTTTTCTGCCCTTCTCCCACCTCAAGGTGCCCAGTGCCCTGAGATTATCTCAGGCCCCTGGCATGGCATGGCTGTGTAGCATCCCCATAGGTGTTATTCTAGGGTATACCCCACACTTAGTACCTACTTTCTCTTCTATTTTCTCCCAGTCTCAATATTCTTGAATGCAGTTTCCTCTTCTTCAGGTTGACTAGACAGGTAGTCTTATAAACTCCTTCAGAATCTGCTTCAGATGACTAATAGTTCAAGACTTTCCTTTCACTTTAAATGTGTATGTAAATCAGGGATCTTCACTCAGAATGTATCAGTTGGGTTTTACTGTCTGGACAAATTGTGTGTGTGTGTGAGAGAGAGAGAGACAGAGACACACAGAGAGAGAAACAAAGGGGGAAAACAAGGGTCTTTGGGGCATGCTTTAAATTGGGCCGTATCCACCATCACGACTTCCTTCCCAAGTGGTGCTGGTGGTAAAGAACCCACCTGCCAATGCAGGAGACATAAAATACCCAGGTTCAATCCCTGGGTCAGGAAGATCCCATGGAGGAGGGCATGGCAACCCATCCCAGTATTCTTGCCTGGAGAATTCCATGGACAGAGGAGTGTGATGGGCTACAGCCCATAGGGTTGCAGAGAGTCAGACACGACTGAAGCAACTTGGCACGCTCACACCATCATGCCACCTAACTATAACCTGTCATAGGAAGGCACTAGGTGGTAAGTGTGGAGCCCTGAGTAGTGAATGCGGCGAGGAATTAAAAAATGGTTACAGATCTTGCAATGGGTTGACAGTGTGTGGTGCCCAGACATACTCTCACAACAGGTGCCTCTAGGTGCATGCCTGCTGATGAGGCAGTAGTAGAAAGGGTGTTTGTAAATCTGCTAACACTCCTTTGCTAGTTGGTATCGTGTGTGTCCTGTACATTGTATGAAAGAAATGACTTGTTCTTCAACATTTAGTAGGGTTGTAAAGGGTTTTGTCATGTATCTTCATTAAATTTTGAATATATCACAGCCTTTTATGAAGAAGCTTTCCGCTCTTTAGTCAAGTTACCTGCAAAACTTAGAAAAACCCATTTCATTTCAAATGGCGTGAAGCAAAATTTTTGTTTGCTAGTTTTGTATGAAGTTTTATAACTGAAGTCCTGAAAAATGTCTCTAAGATTAATTAGTGGCAGTGATGAAGGTGTGAATGTGGCATTGTCTAGATTATTTACAAGAAAAGAGTTTTGTACGTTTTAAAAACATGATTGTTAAAGCTGTGCTAATGGTGTTACCCTGGAATAAAGATGCCTGTGGAAAAGAGAGAGCTTATCCACTCACACATCTTCTATCTCAAGCATCTACATCTCAACATTTTAAAATATAAGAGTAGAGCAATACCAAGTGATTCTTTCCTTTCGGTGTCATTTTTCACCAAAAAGTTTCAAGTAACGATTATGTTTTTAAAAATCCCCTGAAAAGTAATTTTTCCTGAAAAATAATATATTTAATGCAATTAGTATAGCATTTTAAAATTACCGGACATCACATATCTTATTTTGTCTTCACAGAATTGCCTGAGACAGATTTTCTCATCCCCATTTGACATCAAGCAATAGTCACCAGGTGGTGAGAAAAATAAGGCTAGAATCTAGATTTTTTTGATTCCCAATTTTGCATTGCTTTTATTGACTCATAAAGGAAAGGGAAAGGAAGCAGTAGCAGCTGAAAAGTTGTAGTAGAGGTCTATGTTTCCTAAGTGAATATGATGGTACTGGTACTAATGTATAACTTAGGGGTTCAAATTCACATTCTTTCTCTACTTTTAGGTAATTTTCTGGTCATAGTTTTGGTAGTCTAACAGTGGTAACTAAGTGTTTTTAATTTAAAATTCCTTTAATAAACCAGCATAAGAAATTATGTTAACAAAGTTTTACATAAATCAATATCTGTCTACACTTTGGGAATTACTGGATACTACTAGATAATTTATTATCAATCAAAATTTAATTTAGCCCTCGACTTTTATCCAGACTTTTGTTAGAATTCCCCTTTTTGGTCTATTTTTAATTCTAAATGAGGGGCACACTCATTTTTAGATTACTCCAAGGCTCTAATCCTTGAGGCTACCTCAGGTTTAAGATTCTTCTTAAGGTATTATAAGTATATTAGAATGGTGGAATGGTAAACTTGGTAGTGGTAAGTTTGTGAGTCTTTTTGTTTATTTGGATTTTTTCATTTTCACAATGGGAATATATTGTACTTTTATAACAGGAAAATATTTTCGTACCATTTTAGATAAGCAAAATTATTAAAAGGAGGAAAGAAGGGAGGGAGGGAGGAAGGAAGGAAAAAAGAGAAAATGGAAACAAGCCTGGAGAAGAGCAGTGTTGGGCTGCTGCTGTGATTATCTTGCTGCGATTGTCCTGTTGGGGCCATGGGGCCAGACCATACCCTGGAAGGTGATGTTTTCATAAAGGAATGAGTGTTCCCACTGTTGGCTGTCCTGGAGAGAGGCTAGTTCTGGATCTGAAAAGCCCCCTTTGGGGGTTAAGTTGGAAGGTGTGGAAATGCCAGAGAGTTCTGATTGGTGGGACTTAAGTCAGACCCGACCCAGGGAGGAAGAAGGCTGACTGTGACTGTTGTATGGACTCAGTCACCATATCTAGTAGCAGCTGAAGGGAGGGACCTGTAGAAGCCGCTCGGCTGGACTCAAGTAAGGACGGAATCACTGCAGATGGGTGGCCCTGGAGAGTAGTGACATCATGAAGATGGTGGACATCGGGCACAACCAGGGGACCAGAGGGGGATGCCGTGGGGTTGAAACTGGAGGGGTGAAGGGAGAGGAGAGTGTGTCCCCAAGACGCAGGAGACGTGCCAGGAGACCCCTGGAGGCAGAGAGTTCCCAGGGGTTTAGCTGGTAGGCGTTAAGTTGGGGCAGTGGTGGCTCTTATCATTGCCGAGTTAGATATAAAAAGCAAGCATGACATTTTCTCATGCCTCAGACTTGTGAAACCTGGGACATAAGTGGCGGGGAGTAGGCATGGATAAAAGAAAATGCATCAAAATGTGGGATGAAAATACATGTAAGTTGTTGAATTAGAGGTATTTTTTTCTTTTTTCTTTTTCTATGATTTTCAAGTCACGTACAGTTTCTGCCACAACTAAAAATATCAGCATATTATAAGAGTTATGTGTTGTGTTTGGTTTCAACCCTCAGACCCTGTTTAATCAGGGTGTCCTCGCTGCCTCTCCTAGTCTTGCAGCTGTGGAATTATTATTCTTACTATGTCAGTGTATGGAATTAGTCCTTTGCCAGCTCTCCGGGATCTGCTTCCAAGTTGACACTCTGTAGGCTCCAGCTCCTTCAGAGTCCCTCTTTACCCCTTCACAAGGGAGAACAAAGGAGGCTAATTTATATCATATCTAAATATTCAGAAGTGGCAAAGCTGATTGTTATTTTGTAAAACAGTCAAAAAGTAACTGTTGACTGAACCCTTCAAGGGATCTAGAAACCTCTTAGCTTGCCCAACATATTTTAAGGATTCAATAAAGATTTGTTGAATGAACAATATAACCAATCAATACATTAATTAATTCTCTAAGTAATTGCATGCTATGTATTATTTAGATTGAAATATTGACTCCTTTGTGATAGCTCTGTGTTCCTAATATTTTTAAGTTACTATAGACTGAAGTTCACCAAAAAAGCTTCCTGAGAGATGTGTAATATATACTGTAGGGTTATACTGTTCAGTATAGCAGCCACTAGTCAGATTAAAGTACAGGTAGAATGGATTAAGATGTGTTGTAAAATACACACTGGATATTGAATTATTTTATTAATGTTTTTAAATTTTGGTTACATACTGAAATGATAGTCTTTTGGATATATTAGGTTAAGTTGAACATATTATTAACATTAATTTCATTGGTTTCTTTTTATTTTTAAAAATATTTGTGGACTTAAAAAATGCTCACAGCCTGAAAATTAAGCGTTATGTTTTATTTGGTGGGAATTTTTAGAACTTCAAGCCTAGGAGACAGCATCTCAAGTAACCTGAGAGAACGGCTCCAAGGAGGATACCAGAGGGGGCCAGGTTGTACGGACGTTTTGCAACAAAAGTCAGGTGGTCAGAACATCAAAAGATGGTTAATTAAAGAAAATCATAACCTCAGATATGCAGATGACACCACTCTTACAGTAGAAAGTGAAGAGGAAATGAAGAGCCTTTTGATGAAAGTGAAAGAGGAGAGTGAAAAAGCTGGCTTAAAACTTATTCAAAAAATGAAGATCATGGCATCTCGTCCCATCACTTCATGGCAAATAGATGAGGAAACAGTGGAAACAGTGACAGACTTTATTTTCTTGGGCTCTACAATCACTGCAGATGGTGACTGCAGCCATGAAATTAAAAGACACTTGCTCCTTGGAAGAAAAGCCATGACCAACCTAGACAGCATATTAAAAAGCAAGACATTACTTTGCCGACAAAGGTTCATCTAGTCAAAGCTATGGTTTTTCCAGTAGTCATTTATGGATGTGAGAGTTGGACCATAAAAAAAGCTGAGTGTCAAAGAATTGATGCTTTTGAACTGTGGTGGTGGAGAAAACTCTTGAGAGTCCCTTGGACTGCAAGGAGATCAAACCAGTCCATCCTAAAGAAAATCAGTTCTGAATATTCATTGGAGGGACTCATGCTGAATCTCCAATACTTTGGCCACCTGATGTGAAGAGCTGACTCATTAGAAAAGACTTTGATGCTGAGAAAGATTGAAGGCAGGAAAAGAAGGGGAGGACAGAGGATGAGATGGTTGGATGGCATCATCGACTCAATGGACATGAGTCTGAGCAAGCTCTGGGAGTTGGTGATGGGCTGGGAGACCTGGTGTGTTGCAGTCCATGGGGTCACAAAGAGTCAGACATGACTGAGAGACTGAACTGATTCTGTGTTTTCACATCCAGTTTCCTCAGGGTTCACCGTGGGGAGTGACTGCAGGGAGTGGCAGTAGTCTAATGGCTGCTAGATGGCAGATATTCTTTTCCTCAGACTCACCAGCTCACACTGGAAGAATGCAATCACTGATGACTGTGACATCCTTGTTTATTCATACGGCATAAAATATTTCATTTCTCCTATGGTTACTAGAAATTTTAAAGTCACATATGTAGCTCATAATATTTCTATTGAATTATTATTATTATTATTGTAACAGACATTTTTAAATGAGGGGATTTATCACATAGTTTTCATATGATTTTATTGAAGTACTGAAAATCTCCTTTCTCACCCTTCTGCTGTATACTGTTGTAAACCCTCATTTCTTCTCTTGGTCATATAATGATTATTTGACAGTAAGAAGATCATAAAGTCAAGCAGCAGTATAAAGGCAATGCTGCCACTGTTAACTGAAAAATATGGGGTGGGTTAGAAGTTCAGGGACTAAAAGTACAAGAATTTTGTTTAGAGGAACTGAATAGATGATAATGAGCTCATAGGAGCAGAATACACCAAGTACATGAACTGTTAGGAATCTGAATATATGTTCAAAAAGGAGGGACATTTGTTAAGAAAGATTATTGTGAGATGGTGCAGTAGAGTATTGTATTTTCAGGTGTGATTCCATCCTTTGGTATCTTAAAATCTTACAGATCTATTTTCAAGCAAGATGGACCATCTGTACTTGAGGTACTTTTCAGAAATCCCAATCTTAACTGTCAAAGCCTTGGTAAGAATGAATGATATTGCAAACTGCCAAAGAGAATACTAACCATCCATCTGATAACATTATGCTGCTGCTGCTAAGTCGCTTCAGTCGTGTCTGACTCTGTACGACCCCATAGACGGCAGCCCACCAGGCTCCCCTGTCCCTGGGATTCTCCAAGCAAGAACACTGGAGTGGGTTGCCATTTCCTTCTCCAGTACATGAAAGTGAAAAGTGAAAGTGAAGCCGCTCAGTCGTGTCCAACCCTCAGCAACCCCATGGACTGCAGCCTTCCAGGCTCCTCCGTCCCTGGGATTTTCCAGGCAACATTCTAGCCAACAACTAATACATTTGGATAGTATAAGCCCAGTTTCTCATCCAAATGTCCTCACTTCAGTTCAGTTCAGTTCAGTTACTCAGTCATGTCCGACTCTTTGCCACCCCATGAACCTCAGTATGCCAGGCCTCCCTNTCCGTCCCTGGGATTTTCCAGGCAACATTCTAGCCAACAACTAATACATTTGGATAGTATAAGCCCAGTTTCTCATCCAAATGTCCTCACTTCAGTTCAGTTCAGTTCAGTTACTCAGTCATGTCCGACTCTTTGCCACCCCATGAACCTCAGTATGCCAGGCCTCCCTGTCCATTGCTTAAACATAGTTATATACCATAATCTCAACTACTTTGAGATGATGTAGGAAATGGCCATGTGATATATATGTGCCATGTTTTTATAGAACTGATATTATCCAGTGGGTTTCTCAAAGTCTCTGTGATTAGGATCCATATGAGTAATTTGTCCTTGATTTAGAATGTGTTAAAAAAAAGTTCTCTCCTTAAAAACTCATCTTTCCTTTTGCTTGACAAAGAGGTCCCATGATACTGCTCTTTTGCCTTGGGTAATCATAGCTCAGAATTAATTTAGTACTTAATTGTGGTAATAGTTTAATTTCTGGTTCTTGATAAAATTATCTTCCTCTAACTCCTTTCCACTCTCTTATTTTGACTTGAAATACTCCCAATACCTAATTATAGAGGCGGCTCTTAGTGGGCTGGGGCTCATGTTCAGCTACCCTGATATGAAGAGTACCCACCACTTCCCCTCGATGCCCAGTGCAACCACACACGATCCCAGGGAAAACTCTCACTCTGTCCTCAGTTAAGGTTCAGCCATGTATTAGTTTTTCTGATGGAATATGTAGAGGGTCCCAGACTAAGTAGAAATATAACATATTAAGATATGCCTGAATATATTCTAACCTTAATTCAAGGTAAGGGAAAAATAGTCTCCCCCTTCCCCCCTGCCTTTTTTTTTTTTTTGCTTTTATAAAGAATGAAAGCACTAAAAGAAAGAAAAAAAAATCTCTCTGAAGTAGTGATAGAAATAAGAAAGGACTAAAGAATTGCAAACTGAGAAAGGTGACAGTGATAAAACCTTGAATTAAAAGTTCAGTTGTGTAATGAAATTGTGCCCAGTACTTTATGAAAAATTCCTACTAGGTTATATAATGCCCTATATGATCGATTTCCAGCCTGCCTTTCTGGCATTGTCTGTCACTCTTCTGCTCCAGGCATACTGAACTTCATATTCTTCAGGTGGGCCAACCTCATTTTTGCCTTAGGACCTTTGTACTAGCTGTGACTTCTACCTGAAATACTCTTACTACATGTTTACGTGTCTGGCTCTTTGTTATTATTCGAGTTTCATCCCAGGGCTTCCCAGGTGGAACAGTGGTAAAGAATCTGCTGGCCAACGCAGGAGATGCAAGAGACATGGGTTTGATCCCTGGGTCAGGAAGATCCCCTGGAGTAGGAAATGGCAGCCCACTCTAGTGGTCTTGTCTGAAAGATTCCACAAACAGAGGAGCCTGGTGGACTACAGTCCATGGGGTGGCAAAGAGTTGGACACAACAGTGCCTGAGCACACACACGTTTCATCCCCAATAACAATCAGTGAGACGGTTTCAGACCATGTGAAGAAGTCCCTGTAACTTCAGTCCCTGTCACATCAGTTTTTCTTCATTCCTTGCTCTCATCACTATCTGAAATTATATTTGGCTATGTTCCATCTTTAGAATGAAAGCATCTGACTAGAGATGTTATTTGTTTTGTTCTCCTCTCTGTTCTCAACACCTCATGTTACTGAATTAAACTTGGGTCCACTCACTCACGCACAGTAAAGCCAGTCTACTGACACCAGATTGTGTCAGCAGATTGGAAAGTGCAGCATTCATTGCAGGGCATCGAGCAAGGAGTCCAGGGCAGCTAGTGCTCAAAACCCCTGAACTCCTGGACAAGTTACAGCAGAGCATTTTTAAAGGCAAGTAAGGGAGGGGCGTCCCAAGCTATGTGATCAGCTCCTGTACGGTTCTCTGACTGGTTGATGGTGAGGCAACTGGGTAGTGTCACAAATGTAACATTATAAATCTTTAGGCTCCAGTAGGTCTGGGAACTAAGTGCTCATGATCATCAAGTAGTGAGTTTCTTCCATTTGGCGGTGGTTTCAGCATCTATAAAACAACTGAGGAAACGTGCATCAGATACTGTTGTCTAGGTACTTCAGGGAGGGGCTAAAGCAGAGGATATGGGGGATGGGTCTGTCCCAGGAAGGCCCGTAGAGTCCTGCTTAGTAACACTAGGACAGTGTCAGGCATATGGAAGGTTCTCAGTAAATATTTTTAAATCTNATCAGATACTGTTGTCTAGGTACTTCAGGGAGGGGCTAAAGCAGAGGATATGGGGGATGGGTCTGTCCCAGGAAGGCCCGTAGAGTCCTGCTTAGTAACACTAGGACAGTGTCAGGCATATGGAAGGTTCTCAGTAAATATTTTTAAATCTGTTTACTCATCCATTATTGTCTTAGGTCAGGTTCCCTGTGAAGCAGACTTTAAAATGGAGAATTTAGTGATAGGAGCCTTTGGGATCAACACCTGGGGGCAGGGGAGACAGTAAGACTGGACAGAGGGAGGAGTTGATCTGTGATGGGGCCACAACAAAACTTTAGTCAGTGCCACAGGAAACTGGAGTTGGATGATCCTTGGAGTTGTCACGCCTTGAGGCAAGAGGGCTTGGATTTCATACCTCTGGAAAGCGGACAAAACCTTGGGCCAACTCAGCTTTCTTCAGTCAGGGCAATCAATCCTAGGCATGAGACTCAGCCACCAACTCTGTCCCAAAGAGGGAGGAGGAATCTGGGCCACGGGACACATGAGCACTGCAGTTCATGACCTGAGCCAAGAACAGGTCTAGCTGTTGATGGTCCAGCAGTGAGCTAAAGGAGTATGGGTTCCTCCTTAGTCCCTGCCACTCCAACTGATACACTATCATGATGCAGGGATTTCTCATTCCTGAGATACAGTTTATTTAGACTCCTGGAAATAGAAAGTAGAATGGTAGTTCCCAGGGGCTCGGAGGTAGGGGACTGGGCAGAGGTTGATCAAAGGCCTCAAGCTTCCAGCTATAAGATGAGTGAGTTCTGAGATGAGTTCTAAGATGTGAGTTTTAAGATGAGTAAGTTCATGCACAGCATGGTGACTGTAGTTAACAACACTGTATTATATACTTGAAAGTTGTTAGGAGAGTAGATCATAAATGTTATTACTGCCAAAAAAATGGCAATTATGTGAGGAGTTGGAGGTGTTACTAACCTTATTGTGGCAACCATTTCACAGTAGATCCATATGTCAAATCACGTTGTACACCTTAAACTTACAGACGTTATATGTAAAAAAAAAAAAAAAAAAGCCCAATAAAAGTGGAGGGGGGAGACAAAGTAGTTTGGCTATCCTTGTTCAAGGAGGTCTGTGTTGTTTTGACCCATCATGCCTAAATACCATAGTCTGACATTTAGAACTTTTTGTCATTGTCCCCTGCCTTTGCTGTCAATACTCGCTGTGTCAATCCAATCTCTGTGTTGTCTGCCTAGCACACAATGGACTCATTTCTTCCTTTGCCTATATTACATCTCCCAGTCCTCTCTGACAAACTATGTCATACCCTCTTACACTTCATTTCAAAACTCACTCTTGCAGAAATAGTCCCCATTAATACAATGCTCTTTTATCTCTTTAATACATCCACATTTATGTAATACCAGAGAAGAAGGTATGTGAATATTGTAAGATATAACTGAATGGGAATAATACCTGCCGCATAGTAAGTGCCATTTTAAAGCCCTTTCTATGTAAGTGATTGATACTAAATATTAAGTGTTGTAGCCACAACAATAAAAGAATGTGTACATTCCCTGTTATTTAACAAACCTAATTCATGGCTTACTGAAGTAAGACAGGGAAAAGAAGATTATCTAGTCCCAACATCTTATTTTCAAGACGGGAAAACTGGAGCATGGTGATTTTAGGTGAATTGTCTGAGATCATGTATGTGGCTGAACTGGGATGAAAGCTCAGACTACCTCATTCATAAAGCATTATAGTTTTCACTTCCCCAGGCTCAGTCTCTTGGTAGCTATTTGTTCGTGTGAACAACGGCCACTCTCATCTCTACGAGGGAGGTACCAGATGCTGAGAGCTTGAGGTATTTATGGAGGGAAGCAAACACTTTGAGGTGTGGAATTCAGAGGGAGCTGGGGACTGGGGAGACTCAAGCCCCAGGGCTGATAGAGCTGAGAAAGGTGGAGGTTTTAGGTGAGTTGGGGCAAACATTTCATTTGGCAGGTAATGAGAGAATGTAAGGTATGTTCAGGAGGAAATCCATGGACAGCCTAGCTGAATATAAGAAATATAATAAGTAAGCTAAAAGAGCCTGTCCTGTGTGCTACAGGCNCTGAGAAAGGTGGAGGTTTTAGGTGAGTTGGGGCAAACATTTCATTTGGCAGGTAATGAGAGAATGTAAGGTATGTTCAGGAGGAAATCCATGGACAGCCTAGCTGAATATAAGAAATATAATAAGTAAGCTAAAAGAGCCTGTCCTGTGTGCTACAGGCAATTCCTAATCTGTCGGGAAAGGATGTTGTCATTCTCCCACCAGAGATTATAACTTGACGGCTGAGAAGCTTTCTACGATTATGGCACTAAACGTTTGTTTCTAGTGGGAGGGGAGTCATGCAGTCACTGCCATGCTGCTATCACAAAGAGACCTGCTGCTTTGGGTTTGTTTGCCAAGAACTAGAGGCTGGCTTCACCATCCCGCTCGTAACTTGGCCACCATGCACTCTTTTCTCTTACTATGAACACTCATGTGAAAACTTTGCAGCTATTTTAGGTACTTTGTGTAGAGTGGCCTTCTAGATGATGCTGGGGCTCCCTGTACTCTTACAGTGAGCTAGTAGTGGCAGATTTCAGGAGGAAGTGCTTGCTAGCAATTACATTCTGATGAACAGTTAGGAATGGAAGTATTCCAGGAGACAGAGCTCCGCAGAGGCTAAGTGTGTACTAGCATCGCGAGTGTGACCAATCACATGTTCATTTGGCAGGCAGGCAGTCTCCATGACCGCCACAGAGCACAAAGGCATTGGCATTGAGGGACGCTATCAGTGACGCTGAATGTTGTCAACAAGCAATGGTCTCCCATCAGCAGGGAAATCCTGAGGCAATCCAAAAGCATTTATCCATGCATACATCAAAGCCAAAGTGAGAAAGTCATTTCCAAAGTGAGACATGTCTAATCTGTGTCGTGGTTCCCAGACAAATCCCTTTCTTGTCCGATACCAGATGACAAATGAGGCAGCTGCTCCGCTATTGGATGCCTGCACAAAACAGGCAAAGAGGAACAGTTGCTACACATGCCGTACATAATCCCTATCCCAATTGGCTCCGAGAATTGCTTTCTTTTCTGTGTGTCATAAATCAGATACCATGGGGAAGTCATTTTAAAAATAGTCCCTTCATGGTAATGCATGAGTTCAGTTCTTTCAGGAGGCCAAGTGTTAGTTTCAATAAAAAAAAAAAAAGGTATCGCTGCTTTATATGTGGTGTTAGGAAAAGGTGTGGCATTTGAATGTGATTGCTGAGATTTGGAATTCCAGAAATATCAGGCATTTTGAGTAACACATGAATAAGAGGTAAGGAACCTACTAGTCCTTTACTTAATACTTTTTAATAATACAACAGAAGTTGGAGATTCACACTCTCTGTTTCCCATTTTCTGGATGACTCTGATCCTTCAAATTAGATCCATAAATTGGAAAACCAGGGGCCAGACAAGTTGTTTTTGCTTTCCCGACGTGGGTCATTGATATCCTCCAGGGTTTCAGTGAGGATCTCATGGCTTTCTCACTATGAATGAACAATTCTTGGTTGCCATGATTTCTGGCTTTTTAGGTCAGGGACACATTCATAATAAACCTCTACCCTATAATTCATGTAACATGTTTGTATTAAATCAGTCCCATTATGTTGTCTTAAAAAAAAAAAAAAAACAAAACAAGATATTAGTATCCGGTCCCATCACTTCATGGCAAATACATGGGGAAAAAATGGAAACAGTGACAGACTTTATTTTCTTGGGCTCCAAAATCAGTGCAGATAGTGACTGCAGCTATGAAATTAAAAGACACTTGCTCCTTAGAGGAAAAGCTATGACAAAGCTAGACAGCATATTAAAAAGCAGAGACATCACTTTGCCTACAAAAGTCCATATAGTCAAAACAGTGATTTTTTCCAGTAGTCATGTATGGATATGAGAGTTGGACCATAAGAAGGCTGAGCACTGCTTTTGAGCTGTGGTGCTGGAGAAGACTCTTGAGAGTCTCTTGGACAGCAAGGAGATCAAACAAGTCAATCCTAAAGGAAATCAGTTGAGAATATTTATTGGAAGGACTGATGCTAAAGCTGAAGCTCAAGTACTTTGGCCACCTGATATGAAGAGCTGACTTTCTGGAAAAGACCCTGATGCTGGGACAGACTGAAGGCAGGGGGAGAAAGAGGCAACAGAGAATGAGATGGTTGGATGGCATCATTGACTCAATGGACATGCTGCTGCTGCTAAGTCGCTTCAGTCTTGTCTGACTCTGTGTGACCCCATGGACTGTAGCCCACCAGGCTTCCCTGTCCATGGAATTCTCCAGGCAAGAATACTGCAGTGGGTTGCCATTACCTGCTCCAGGGGATCTTCTCGACCCAGGGATCGAACCTGAGTCTCCTCCGTCTCCTGAACTGGCAGGCGAGTTCTTTACCACTAGCGCCACCTGGGAATCCCAATGGACATGAGCTTAAGCAAACTCTGACAGATAGTGAAGGAAAGCCTGTTGTGCTGTAGTCCATGGGGTTGCAGAGTCAGACACGACTGAGTGACTGATCAACAGCAACAACATTCTGTTGTCATTCCAACTGGTCTCACTTCTAGTGCCTTTGTGCTTGGGTCCCTGTGTTGGTTTTCTGACTGTTAGTTCTTTCTGGACTGGATTCAGTTTCACCTTCCTACTCATTTTAGAGATAAGGTAACTTCCTCTAAACTCAGGTTGCCTGACTGCAGCCCCACAACCTCCTGCTGGATCTCTTAAGGATCTCTGATTGTGCTAGCTCCTTGGACTCTGTTTTCCAACCTGTAGAGCTTCCTGGTCTCTGGGTCAGGCTTTATCTGACCCAATCCCCCAAGCTAGTTTCAGTGGCTAAGATTGTAGGACATAAATACTTCCATAGTTTTAATTTTTATTCCTGAACATTCTTTAAGCTGCAGCTGCCACCTTGCTACTTCCAATGTTTATTTGTTCATTTAAAAGCATTTAAAATTTCTGTATTTTGCCAGGCACTGAAGCTGATACCAATAATAAAAATAATGATAATAATAAGGCATGATTTTTTTCCTTGAATTCACAGTCTAAGGTAACATTCCATATAGTAATATCCTATGTTTGTATAACCTTTCAGTGTTCACAAAGAACTTTCATATGTTATTTCTTGACTATTATCCTTAAAGCAATAGATTAATTGATTTTCCATAGTCAAGACTACAGCTATCCCAAAGGAGTCATGAAACTAACTTTCCCATGATGTAATTCAGTTTCATACTGGAGAGAAACCTTATAAAAGTAATGAATGTGGGAAAGTCTTCAGCCAGAATTATCACCTTTTTCAACACTCAAGAATTTGTACAGAAGAGAAATGCTATAAATGTTTCATTGCCTGAGGAAACTGGTTTTTGACCTATATTAGCTGGTAAATTTTTTATTTGAAGAGGTCTCCTATTCAGGGCCATTGGGGTTTTAATACCAGGTTCATCTCTTTTAAGTTGAGAGCATGTAGAATTTGTGCTTTTGAATTATATTTATAAGTAGCTTTATTAACCACAGTTGACAGCCTACAGAAAGTCTGATGGGCTTATGTGATAATATTTTTTGTACATTTTGGTAAAAGCTGACATAGGATGAATAGTCGCTATGGTTAGATAAGACATAGCAGTGCCACTGGAAAGTGCGGAAACACCTAAGAATGTTCTGTTGTCAACTGAAAGACATACCTTTGGGAACCGCAAGAAACGGTTGCCAGTGACATCCAATGCCAAGTCCATAAAGGTGTGATGGCAGCGTCACCTTATGGAGCTACATTTTTTCAACTCAAATATGCCAAACTTTTACTACTTTTAGGTAACTTGCTATAACTATAGGGTGAGTTGCCCACCAGCTGAGGTTAGCACCATATGTATATAAAGTCTCTCTTCTTAAACCCAGCAAGTAGATGGCAGGAAGGAAAACAGGGAAACCAATTTCAAAATATCTACTGCATCTTGGCAACCTGGGAATGCTCAGAACCCTCAAGACAATTTTGAAGTTGATTCTTCAAAAGCTGGAAAAATAAAATTGGCACCTGAAGGGATACATTTATAAGAGCACCTTGGGTTGTCAGTCATAATCATAAATTGACTTATTATTCTGATATGTGTGTTAAAGTTAAAATTTTGTGATCATCCAATAAATTATTACAAAATTTTATCTACTCCTTTAAACTCTGTCTTTAAAGATGGCCTTAGAAAAATACTCATGAATAGCTCTTATCTTAAAAACCTTAGAAGAAGCAGCACATGCAAAAGCATAAACTGTGGTGAAAGAATCAAGAAGTCAGATATTTCATGCTGACATTGTATCACTGGAGTTTCAGTGTAAAAAATGTTCTCTCTCTGTACTCCCCTTCAAATTGTAAAGCTGTTTCAGATGAACGTACAGAGATGTGGTTACAGCACCAGAAAGCTGTGCCTTACCACATGCAGCACTTGTGTGCCAGAAAACGTGCCAAACTCCACACAGCATTCCGCTGGGCACTGTTCTCTGTCCCCTTCTATCTTATCATTACCAACCGTAAGGGAAACAGCTGAGTTGGGAAACCAACCGTGAGTGACTTCCAACTATGTCCCAGGTGTTGAAATTCATGTTACAATATGTTGACTCCTTTAATCCTTAAAGAGATTGTATTATTTTGTGTGATTATTCCCATTTTACCTGTGGGAGAACAGAACTGAGCAAGTTTAATTACTTTGCTCAAGACCACACAGCTCATTATTTAAGCCCCTCTGCACTTCTGCCGCCTGGGAGTGTGTGGTGTTTATGATGCACAGACCCAGGAAGGTCAAGGTGGACTCACTGAACACATGCTACCCTTGTGGAGCTCACATTCTTTTGGAGAAGACAGGAAAGAGAGAAAGGAGGAAGGGGAGAAGGCATGGAGGAAGGAAGGGGGAGGAAGGAAAGAAAAAAGGGAGAGAGGAGATGGTTCAATAGTGATGCGCGCCCCGAGGAAAATGAAACAGGGGTGTGCAAGCACAGGATAGAAATAGGAGAATAGTAAATGGTAAAGACAGGGAGGAGCAGCAGAGAAGATGACCTCTGAACTAAGACCTGAACAGAGACGAGGACAAGCACTCAAGGATCAGGAGAAGAAAGTTTTAGCTGAGCGACCAACAGGCCTAGGCACTGAGGCAGAAAACAACTCCATTTGTTTTAGAAACTTAAATCCAAGTGCAAAAATCTTACAACGTACTCAGTAAATTGAATCCAGCAGGACATTAACAAATCAATGTCAAGTCATGCAAAAGGTATTTCAACTTTTCAACATCTATCAAGGTAATTCACTAAATTAAGAGAGGATAAGTTAGATGATTATATCAGGAAAATTGAATTAAATATTCAATCAGATATAACCCATTCATGACAAAGAGGGGAAAATACCCTTCAGGAACTAGAAATGCAAGGAAATTTCCTCATAGAGGCTAAGTGAACAGCTTTAGCAAACATTGTACTTAAGAGGGAAATAGTAGAGTCAATTTGGTTTAAACAGCAGTGTCATCTCTCAGGATATTATCCAACAGATGGCTGTGGCCATCAAAATAAGGCAAAGGAAATGAGGTGTAATTATTGAAAAAGAGAAGATAGAATTTGTCAGATGATGTGACTGTCTACCTTTGAAATCTAAGGCAATCAACATACATTCTATTACAACTTAAAATAGCTCATCAAAGAGGCAGAGTTTGCAATCAACATACAAAAAGCAATAGCTTTTCTTTTTTATTGTTTTATTATAAAATGCTTCACATAAGATCTATCCTTTGCACAAATTTTTAAGTGTGCAACGCATTATTCTTGACTGGGAGTACGCAGTGCGGTACAGCAGTTCTCTAGAGCTTGTTCATCGTGCTTGACTGAAACTTCATGCCTGTTGATTATGACTGCACATCCCCCCTCCTCCAGCGCTTGGTCACCACTGCTCCATTCTTTGCTTTCCTGAATTTGACTATGTACTTTCGATGCTTCATATAAATGGAATGGTTGCAGTACTTTTTTCTGTGACTGGCTGATTTCACTTAATGTTTTCAAAGTTTGTCCGTATTGTTGCATATTGCAGAATTTCCTTTTCAAAAGCTGAAGAGTTTTCCACTGTACGTGTATACCACATTTGCTTTACGCATTTATTTTTAGGACATTCAGGGTGTTTCCACACGTAGGGTATTGTGAATAGTGCTACAGTGAATATAGGAGTGCTAGCTTTTCTATCCACCAACAAGAACCATTAGAAAACATAATTTTTAAAGGTCATTCAGATTTACAGTTGCCACAGCAACTAAGTAGTAGTCAAGAATAAGCTTCATACAAATATAGGAACTTTACAGAGAAGGATATAAGTGTATACTGAAAGCAGTAGAATAAGGTTTGAGTAAATGGAGAATGACTTGTGAATTTAATAATGACTTGTGAATAATAATAATAGCTTGTGAATATTATAATGATGAAAGTTCTTCCCAAGTTTGTCTTTGGATACAACAGATTCACAATCAAGATTGCCATAGCGTTTTTCATAGAAGAGTATACACGCAAAATTGCCAAGATGATTTTTAAATTTTTAAGATATGTTATTATAAAGTATAATAATGAAAACAACATGACTTTGTAGATAAATAGAACCATAGAACAGACTAGAAGGTCTGGTTTAGTATAAGAACCGCAGAACTTTGACTTAGAGGGGAAGGGCTGAACATCTCAGTAATGACGTGATAACTGATTATTCATTCACAAACATAAATTCTTAATAAAGAATTATGTATGTATAGGTGTATGTGTCTGTGCACACATGAACTACATACATTTACCCTGAGAAGTACATATGCACGGGGAGGCTTGTACAAGGAGGATTTCATTATCACTTTAATAATGAAATATCAGGAAAAATGTCTATTATTGCTCGAATCGTGAAACAAATTATGGCATATCCCAAATATGAAATATCATGTAGTTGATAAGAGCATGAGGTGCATCCATATGTGATCACATTGAAAAATCTCAGAGTAAAACAAATTATAAAATAATCCAATATTATACCATTTTTATAAATCAAGTTACAGAAGTTATTCACATGAAACTCCTGATTTATTATGTCTATATATATAAATATATATACATATAAAGGAAGGGAAATGTTTTAACAGATAAAATTTTTATATATTATACAAATATTTTCACATATTTAATGTATTATATATGAACACACACACACACACAAATATATATATATATATAATTGACTACAATGTTTTCATTCCTTTAGGGAAAAGTCTGATCAGGGTTTTCAAGACTACATGGCAGAAAATTACTTTGTGCTTCAGATTATCTAAATATGTCATATTATGTATTATTACATTTCCTAAGTAGAATAATGTGAAGTGAATCTTCTCAGAAGAATCCCTGTAAATAAAAGATTAAATTATTATTTGAATAGTTTAATCAACTATTGATGAATGAAATGAGCTAAGAGGCTAAAATCCAGTAATTTTTCACTACTTTCTGGTTAAGTATTTTGGAAATATAAACAAAGAATAAGAAGGAAAAAGGAAAGGCTAATTATTTAACCATATTCCTGTAAAAACCATAGAGTGCTTTGGCATAGTTATTCACAGTCTGCTTTCCTATTGTAATAGAACATGTGTTTCTCAAGACATATGTTAGTCCAGGGCTTAGATAGAATATTGATTTCCATTTAAAGATGGCATCACACAAGTCTACAGAAATATATACTGTTTAGATGCATCACAGAAGTATATAGAGTGGTTATACAAATTTATCTATTCTCAAAAGGAATGTCAACTAAAGCTTCAGCCAGTGCATATCAGTTCAGTTCAGTTGCTCAGTTGTGTCCGACTCTTTGTGACCCCATGGGCTGCAGCACACCAGGCTTCCCTGTCCATCACCAACTCCAGGAGCTTGCTCAAACTCATGTCCATTGATTCGGTGATGCCNAGGAATGTCAACTAAAGCTTCAGCCAGTGCATATCAGTTCAGTTCAGTTGCTCAGTTGTGTCCGACTCTTTGTGACCCCATGGGCTGCAGCACACCAGGCTTCCCTGTCCATCACCAACTCCAGGAGCTTGCTCAAACTCATGTCCATTGATTCGGTGATGCCATCCAACCATCTCATCCTCTGTCATCCCCTTCTCCCCCTGCCTTCAATCTTTCCCAGCATCAGGGTCTTTTCTAATGAGTCAGCTCTTTGCATCAGGTGGCCAAAGTATTGGAGCTTCAGCATCAGTCCTTCCAATAAATATTCAGGACTGATTTCCTTTAGAATTGACTGGTTTGATCTCCTTGCAGTACAAGGGACTCTAAAAAGTCTTCTCTAACACCTCAGTTCAAAAGCTCAATTCTTTGGCAGTCAACTTTCTTTATGGTCCAACTCTCACATCCATGCATGACTACTGGAAAAACCATAGCTTTGACTAGCTTTAACATGCTGCTGCTGCTGCTGCTGCTGCTGCTAAGTCGCTTCAGTCGCCAGTGCATATAGTCAGAACATATTTGTTGATTGATTGGAACCGTGTGCTTAGGTTTTACAGAGGATTCCCTAGCTACACAACTACAAAAGGAAAGAAGTTTGATACTTCCCCCATGACCCCACCGCCACCAGGTGATGCATCAAAGAAATTCTCTATGCATTCTAAATGCATCCTGTAGAGTTCCATTCCTTGTTTATATACTGTGCACTGCTTCACATGGTGATAAATGTGAGTAAGAATTTCTGATGTCTTACTGAATGTTTATATAATTGTATGGATCTCACTATCAAACTTATCCACTCAGTGGAGGCATTTGTCTAGTTAAGATTTATGGAGCTGATTTCTAAAAGGATAAAGAGTAATAAAAATTGTTTCTCTGACATTTCAAATAAATAAACTCCCAGCAGTTGAAATCTACTGAAGTTCTACTCTGAATTACAGACCTGTCTTGAAGACTTAACTACTGAATTGAGAAATGAACAAATACTGAATTACACTTAATCCCTCTCAAAACACATTCAGTTTTACCAAAACAACTTTGGATTTTTGTACCAAGAAGCATTTTTAAAAATTCAAGAAGTGTCTTGGTGTTAAATGAAAAATAATCCTGTGGTCTGCCTGCTGTGACTCGTTTGTTTTCTTGCAATAAAACAGCGAGAAGGTATTTGTTTTCAAACAGATCTCTCTCTCTCTTCTTGCCTGCAAGATATCTGATGCTTGATTTATTTCCTCATCAACTTTTTAGGTCACTAGAACTCTTTCTAACACACTCCTCTCAAATTCTCACATTAAATAGATAGGACAAACCAACTAAATTTTTATATAATTTTTAAAGGTTACTTTCCATTTACTTTCCATTTATAGTTATAAAATATTGGCTGTATTCTTCATGTTATACAGTATACTCAGGAGCCTGTTTTATACCCCAAAATGGTTTGTACCTCCCACTTGTCCACCCCTATATCACCCCTCCCTGCTACTCCCACTGGCAACCACTAGTATAGTCTCTTTTGAGTCTGCTGCTTTTTTGTTATATTCACTAGTTTGTTGTATTCTTTAGATTCCACATATAAGTGATAGCATACTGTATTTGTCTTTCTCCATGTGACTCAGTCACTTAACATAAAGCCTTCCAAGTTCATCCATGTTGTTGCAAATGACAAAAATCTGTTCATTTTATGGCAGAGTATTATCCCACTGTGTATGTATAAATATATACATATAAATATATATGCATACATTTATACACACACACACATATATGCACATGTATATACCACATCTTCTTTATCCATTCATCTGTTGATGGACATATAGGTTGCTCTGATATATTAGCCATGGTAAATAATGCTGCTAAGAACATTGCGATGCATTTATCATTTGCAACTAGTGTTTTTATTTCTTTCAGATATATACCCAGGAGTAGAATTGCTGGGTCCTACAGTAGTTCTGTTTTTAGTTTTTTGAGAAATGTCTGTACTGTTTTCTACAGTGGCTGTACAGATTTATTTCCTCCAGCAGTGTAGGGCTCTCTTTTCTCCATATACTTGCCGACCTGTGTTTTTTGTTGTCTTTCTGCTAATAGCCTCTTGATGAAAATGAAAGAGGAGAGTGAAAAGGTTGGCTTAAAGCGCAGCATTCAGAAAACGAAGATCATGGCATCTGGTCCCATCACTTTATGGGAAATAGATGGGGAAACAGTGGAAACAGTGGCTGACTTTATTTTGGGGGGCTCCCAAATCACTCCAAATGGTGATTGCAGCCATGAAATTAAAAGACTCTTACTCTCTGGAAGAAAAGCTATGACCAACTTAGCATATTAAAAAGTAGAGATATTACTTTATCTACAAAGGTCCGTTTAGTCAAGGCTATGGTTTTTCTAGTAGTCATGTATGGATGTGAGAGTTGGACTGTGAAGAAGACTGAGCACTGAAGAATTGATGCTTTGGAACTGTGGTGTTGAAGAAGACTCTTGAGAGTCTCTTGGACTGCAAGGAGATCCAACCAGTCCATCTTAAAGGAGATCAGTCCTGGGTGTTCATTGGAAGGACTGATGTTGAACCTGAAACTCCAGTACTTTGGCCACATGATATGAAGAGTTAACTCATTTGAAAAGACCCTGATGCTAGGAAAGATTGAGGGCAGGAGGAGAAGGGGATGATAGAGGATGAGATGGTTGGATGGCATCACTGACTTGATGGACATGAGTTTGGGTGAACTCCAGGAGTTGGTGATGGACAGGGAGGCCTGGCGTGTTACGGTTCATGGGGTCCAACAAAGAGTTGGACACGACTGAGTGACTAAACTGATTCTGACAGATGTGAGGCAATATCTCACTGTGATTTTTATTTGAATTCCCTGATGATTAGCAGTGTTGAGTGTCTTTTCATGTGCCTATTGGCCATCCGCATTTCCTCTTTGGAAAAATATCTGTTTAGTCCTTCTTCCCATTTCTTAATCGTGTTATTTTTTTGATGTTGAGTAGTATGAGCTATTGATATGTTGGATATTAACTCCAACTTATCAGTCATGTAATTTGCAAATATCTTCTCCCATTCAGTTGGTTGTCTTTTTGATTTTGTTGATGGCTTCCTTGACTGTGCAAAAGCTTTTAAGTTTAATTGGGTCCCATTTGTTTAGTTTTGCTTTTATTTCCTTTACTAGACAGATCCAAAATATATTGCTGCAATTTATGTCAAAGAGTATTCTGCCTATGTTTTCCTCTAGTAATCTTATAGTATTCGGTCTTACATTTAGGTAGGACAAGCTAATTTTCACCACATATATTTTCTGCCTTACTCATTGCCTAGCTCATTTCCAGCAAATAAATGGGAGGTTTTGTAGCTCTTTTGTTACACAGAATCCCATGGGATACACTTGAGGTGCAGCTCTCAGCTCGGATGATCCAGGCTTTAGGAATTTTTTTGGCTCTCCTTTAAATCCTCCACTACAGAGTCTTTATTTTCCAATATAGCACATACAGTGGACTAGTCTTGTATGTACGTATTATCGTATGGATGTAGACTAGTATATATGTATGTATATGTTGTATGTATGCAGACTAGTCCGATTTCTACTGGAACTTTTAATAAACATAAAAAATAAATATGTCAGAGAATGGAGCTTCACACCTTCCCCACCCTCATCAAGCCAGATCCTCAAGCCTTCCCCTTCTTAGCAAAGCCCATACTAAGGGTGGGATCAAGAGTAACCTAGGTCAGCATCCTCAGAGTCATCCAAATCCTTCTCTTTCTTTCAAATTGTATGTGCAGGAAATCGTATTATCAGGAAATTTTGCCATCAAAATATACTTGTGACATCATCCCCTCTCACCAGTTCCGTGCTGATCTGAGCCTCTGGTCCAGTGACCTCCTCACTGGTCTGCGTGTTCTCTACCTCTTAGAGACTGTTCTCCGAACAACTATTTGAAAGCCCCTTTTGAAATGTAAACCTTACTGTGTCATTTCGCTGCCCAAATCCTTTCAGTCGCTTCCTATCTCACCTAGAACAAAATTCATGTCTTGCTTGGGAAACCAAGACTTTGTATGACCTGACTGTGATTTCTCTACATCTTGAGTCTTTTCTCTCTTGTTTCCCCTGCCCATTCATTCTGCTTCTGTGACACTGCCAGCCTAGTTTCCCTCAGAGGGAGCAGAAGCATGCCTCTGCCCCAGGGCATTTGCACATGCTTCTTCCTACTGGGAATACGCCTTCCTCAGATATTCATATAGTTCACTTCTTCACATTATTCAAATATCACCTCCTCAGAGAGATCGTTCCTGGACACCCTATTTAAAATGGAGCAGCCTATCACCATTGTCTTACTCTGCTCTTTTCCTTCTTAGCCCTTAGGTTATAGCTTTGTCCATTGTCTCTCTTTCTTTCAAGACTGGACCATCTTTGAAAGCAGAAACCTTGTTCACCTTATTTATCCCCAGTGGCTAGGACAGGATGTGCACTTGGCACCATATAGTCATATTAGTTTAAATGAATGAGTTATACATTAAAATGGGTAAATTTTGCATTATGTTAAATATACTTCAATACAGTTGTTTAAAAAATCAGATTCCCCCATTTAAAAGTTGAGGGAAAAATGAGTTGAATGAATGAATGAAAGCAGTAGTTAACTTTAGTTGGTTAAGCTTCCCAAAATAAAAGTATTGATCTATAGAAAGCAGTGTGTTATGTTTGATTTCATCCAGTGAAAGTCTATTTCTTTTTCAATGGTCTGCTTGGAAGTCTGAGACATTGTAATATAATATTTAAACATTGTTGTTGTTCAGTCACTAAGTCATGTCCCGTGGACTGCAGCACAGCAGGCTTCCCTGTCCTTCACCATCTCCTGGAATTTGCTCAGATTCATGTCCGTTGGATTGGTTTACAAATTTGAGCATTTTCCGAGTGACCAGAGACTGAGCTAGTTTGTCCATAAATTATCTCACATACTCCTCCAAGGCAGGTACTGCTATGGCCTCATGATGAGGAAGGTGTGACTTTGAGAGTTTTTTGCTTGCCCAAGATCACAGCTGTTACATGACAGTGCTTGAATTTGAACCCAGGCATTTCCAGAACTAACCCTTTTTAGAGATTGAGCTAAAAGGATAGAAAAGAAGTCAACGAGATGGATATCAAACTGCCATTTTTGGGGAGAAAAAAGTATCCAGATTCAATCAGATGATGTTCCTATTTATTGCCACTCAGAACTGATAATCTGTTCATGATCCTGTCATCATGAGTAATTCTCAGCCCTGAAGAGTTTCCCCAAAAGAAAGTCCACCACCCCCTCTTTGCCATTACCCTTTCCCCACAGGTCTTGACTTGCCCATCCATTCCATTTTCATCTGCTCCCTTTTTCTCTGCCTTCTTTGGAGTTTCCTTTTTAGTTTCTCCTCTTTATTTCCAACTTCTCATGTCTGGTCTTAGCAACATTTCCTCACATTCAGTGACATGTTCTCAAACTCCATTGTATTTTGTGTTGAAGCAAAAGATCAGAAGCAAGATCATCTTTCAACAATGGACTGGCCCTTGGAATACCTTGCATCTATATAACATTTTATGGTTCTCAAGGTTCTAAGTTTCCCAAACAATACTGTAAAGTACATATTACCATCACAATTTGAGAGAAAAGGAACCTGGGTCACAGACCTTGTCCCTTGTTCCATACTACCCACAAATGTAGAAATAGGAATAAAATAAAAGCCTTTTTTTTTTTCATTTCACCTCAGTGCACCATTTATTAGTTTATTGCAGTAAAATATGGTAGAATTTGTATTATCCATTATGGTAGATACTAGTCACATGTGGTTATTTAAATTTAGATCAATTAAAATGAAGCAAAGTTATTCAGTTCCTTGATCACATTAGCTGCAATTTAAGTGATCAGTAAATACTTTCAGAAAGTAACTACTGTTCAGACAGCACTGATAATGAGCATTTCCATCCTTGCAGAATGTTTTATTGGACAGTGCTAGCTAGGTCCTTGTTATAATACTGATGCTGGGAGAAAGAAGCATTTCCACATCTGCAGTTGCGTTGGGCAAGAACGTACCCTGTATTCCCAGGAGATACAGGACCAACTCATTCTAGTGAACACCCAGTGTATCGTTGTTCCCCAATCTGGATTATCAGAATTACAGATTCCTGACCCATTAATTCTTAAATGAATCCATAATGTTTGGAGATGGATTATTAACTCCTAATCTACTGTTAACTGATCAAAGACTCAGAACAGATGAGCTGACCCTGGAATCCAGTAGACATATCAGTTGCAATCCTGTTATTTTGTCATTGCAGAAATTGAAGTCCACAGAGGTAAAGTAACTCTTCCAAAGTCTCCCAGTTAGAGGCAGAGCCAAGAACAAAATATGAATTTCAGATTCCCTATGTGTTCACTTCTCTAAACCATGTTATTTTACTGAGTATTTGTAATCTACCAGACCCCATCCTAGACAATAATTAGGAAAGGAAGTTGGAGGGCAGCTGCTTCTTCACTCGTGCCTTTCCTCCTGCAATCATTAAAAACGGAGGGGCTGTTTTTCTCAGGCTGTGTCAGAAAGGAGCAGCCGTACGGGGCTCCCAAGACAGCTGGCCACAGGATTACACAGCCTCGTCTTGGATAATGAGGCTGTGTCTCAGACCATACCTCACACGACTTGTTCCAGAATGTGTGTCTGCCGAGAACACCTGCCATGTGGCCCTTCCTCCACAGTCCTGAGCTCCTGTCCACAGGAGTTCTAAATAAGTCAGTGCTGGGGAGCTCGAGAAACCTCCACAACTTCTTGCCTGCTAAGTCATAACACAACAGCTGGATGTGAATATATAACCCCTGTCGTTTTTCCAAACAGCACGAGCCCTGGTCTGCAGGGGCCTGAGGAAGTTCTTGGGCATGTTGTAATTTATAGCTGCCACTGGAGTAGCTGTCTCCCTCCTCGAGGTTTCCGGGGGCAGAGGCTCGGAATCTTTTTCAAAGACTGCTTCTCTTCCTTCTGACCCTTCTGTCCAGGCACCACTACGCATTTACTACCTCTATCTTAAATGTTTGTGTGTGATTTGGTGTGAATGTCAGTAACTTCAGAGGGTAACATCCCAAAGCTACTTTTTCATTAACCCCTGTAAAAAAAGCTGAGATTTCTCAAGCGGAAGCAAAGCAAGAATCAAGCTCCTCAGCTGATACCCTTTTGTGCTCAAAAACACCAGCTTGCTAAATTTGGTTGCCATTTCCTTTTAAGCAGGGTAACACAAAAGTCTGAATTTCCCGTGTAGAGACATAACATTAACCAAAGGTGATGCCTATTTGAATTTCTTTCCCTAGCATCCACTCTTGTTGCCACTTCCGATTTGATTTCTCGCTTATAATGAATAATTATGGGGTAAAATGGATTATGAGTTTCCGTAGCACAAAGCAGAACTGAATAGTTAGCAGCAGAAATCCAACAGCTGCCCATGTTCATTTTTATCCTGGGGATCTGATGAACAAAACAGGAATGAATATGTTTTAAGTAAACAGCCCCTGTTTAGAAGGGACCTTGATGCAGGGAATGAAACCAAGCCTTGGTCCAACTGAGCTCTGTAATCAGCAAACCCGCCACCATCTGTCAGGTCTGGCCTCCCCCCTGGGCTCTGCTGACAGACGGGCATCATTAGCTGGCACGCGCGCTGGGTCACCCCACTGAGACAGGTCACCTTGTGTCTTGGGGGTGTTTTATGCTCCCCCCTCTCCACCCCATTCCCCATTCTGATCCTGAGAAAGGAAAATTGAATTTTAGTCTTAAGATTAAATGATGACAGTATGCAATCTGTCAGCTCCTTGCTGGTAGCCAGGCAGGTTTGCTAAATTAAAAAGAGGGGGAAAAGACAAGCTCACTTCCTCTTGCCTCAGTTCACTCAGATCAGAAGCAGGAAACCCTGACTGCCTACAGCCCATTTAAATGCAAACACTTTCAAGATGCTTCTTGCCTTTATAGTGCTGTGTGGATTAATGCATAGACATGGAGATGTTGTATATTCCAGCTGAAATGAAGTGGAAATGAGAGAAACTGGCATGACTGGAGAATCAAAGAGATTTAACAAGCTGGTTAAGTCGTGGCAGGGTCCATGCAGGGAGTCACTTAGAGGCAGGGAGAGAAAATGAATGGAAACTGCAAACACACACTCTGTCCTCCAGCCTCCTAATTTTTTCAAATCAGTCATATGTCTGAACGCCTCATTCAGTTGTACAGACTTACTTTCACAATTTTTTACTGTATTTTTTCCCCCTTAACGTACCTAATATTGTGAGCCCTGCAGGTCCTCCACTTCCTCTAGAGGCAGCTATCAATCGCTCAGCTCCCCCACTGAAGGATGCCTCTGGCCCTAGCTTCTTGACCCTTGAGTCAAAGTCATATTTTTCTCTTCTTTGATTTCTCAGGGCTTTCTCATGAGTAACAGTGACCTAGTTCTGAGCCTCACTTTAGATACAAACTGGCAAGAATTTTTATTACTCAAATCTCAGTGTAATCAATATTCTCTTCTGAGATAGCTCAATTAATTCTCTTAATAAAGGAATGCACGTTTTAGACAGGGATATAATTATAAATTCAGCTGCATTTTAATTTGGAAGATGAAGAATGATTGTCAGAGCCCAAAGAAACTCAGTAGAGACTCTTCTAGACGTCACTTGTCTACAGAATGGTGCAAATGTTGCCATTTCATCAGGGAACTGCTCCAAACCGTCTACATAGTGAATCACCCCACAATACAGGATAATTTTAGTTTAAGGATCACAGAGTTTTTATAGATCATGGCTATCTTTTAGAAATTCCCTGGAATTCCCTGGCAATCCAGTGGGTAGGACTCTGTGTTCTCACTGCCAAGGGTCTAGGGTTGATCCCTGGTTGGGGAACTAAGATCTCAAAAGTCACATGGCAAACCACCCCCCCACCCCCGCCAAAAAAAAAAAAACCACAAACAAACAGATAAAAGAGAAATATCACAAAACACAGTAAAGACTTGGCCTTCTCTGCTGATTTCTCAGACAGGTGCCCATCTACCCTGGAGGCAGTCATACAACAGTGCTGGCCGAGGTCTCTACAGACTTGGTCTTTGAATAACAGCTTTTATATCCAGGTATAAATTCTGGTTCAGCTTCCTTTCTGTGCCTGCCAGTGGTGATTTCAGACCTTTAAGCAAACAGATTGGACCCTTTTGAAACCATGGGTAGTCATCAGTCAAGTCCATTTCACCTTAATCTGCCTTCACTAATCCAGGTCCTTTTAACTGTTGCTATAGAAGACTTACATGTCCTCAAAGAAGCACTTAGCCTAAACAAGAAGGTGCATGCCCCAGCTATTTTATAAGAACTTGGAGGCAGCTGTTGTCTGGTTGCCGATGAGCGGGTTAAGACTTGATCAGACCATTGAATCCCCCCTAACTGCACATGTTCAGTGACGTTTTGACGTCCCAGGGCCGAAACTTCGCCCTCAGATGGTGCTAAGCACCTTGATGTTTGAACGTCCAGAGTCCTGGAGCTTAGTTGTACCCGCACAGAACCATGATTATGGTACCTTTTTTCTTTTCTTGTTCTTAAATTTTATTTTTAATTAGAGGATAATTGCTTTAAAATGTTATATGTTAGTTTCTGCCATACAACAGTGTGACTCAGCCGTCAGTATTCATATATCCCTTCCCTCTTGAACCTCCCTCCTCCCCAAGCCCATCCCACCTCTCTAGGTTGTCACAGAGCACTCCGTTGAGCTCCCTGTGCTGTGCAGCAGCTTCCCACTGGCTGTCTAGTTTACATATAATAATGGATATATTGTTTCACTGTTACGCTCTCAACTCATCCCACCATTTCCTTCCCCAACTGTGTCCACAAGTCTGTTCTCTGTGCCTGCGTCTCTATTACTGCCCTGCAGATAGGCTCATCAGTACCATTTTTCTCAATTCCATCTCTATACATATATGCATTCATATGTGATATTTGTTTTTCTCTTCCTGACTTCATTCTGTATAATAGGCTCTAGATTCATCTGTCTCAGTTCAACTGACACAAATTCATTCCTTTTATGACTAAGTAATAATGCCTTGTATATGTGTACAATAACTTCTTGATCCATTTATCTGTTGATGGATATCTAGGTTCAAAAAGACACAGGTACCCCAGTGTTCGTTGCAGCACTATTTACAGTAGGCAGGACATGGAAACACCACACCTTTCACTAATCATCGTCTTCACGTTCCAGTTCCCTATGCTTCTGATGCCTTCAGCTACCCTGCTGCTTTATTTGCATCTTACAAATACTCCTCCCCTCTGGGGAGGCATATCTAAGACTTTCTTCCAGCTTCTTGCTTGGCTGCCTGGTGAATAATCTCTCTCTTTGCTGCAGACCTTGGCATCTCAGAATCTGCCTTGCTTTGTGTATTGGGCAAAGCAAACCTCCCGCTTTACTGAGAAATTAGAGAATGTTGAGGACATTTCCCTCATAAGCCCTGCTGCAGCACACAAGGGCCCGTGTTCCTGTCTCACCTCCTTCCAGCCCTCAGTGGGAGAAGTGACTCTTTACTCCTGTCACATCCCAGCCTGCTTCCTTCACAACGGGGCCTTCGCTTGCTATCTTCTCTTTCTATTAATCCCACTTTCTAGAGTTTCCTCTGCTCAGCCTATGAATGCATTCTACTCTTGCCTGTGTTAACCTTCTATCTCATGAAAAAAGGAAGGCTTAAGCTTGCTGTTTTGACTTCCTCAAGTCTCATGCACTTCTATAACACTCCACTACTGACCCGGGAATTTTGGAGTGTAGAGGGTTGGGTGGGCAGGAAGAAGGGTGGAGTGGAAGGTCTTCACTTGATCTTGCGCACCTTGGGAAGATGCAGCCCACTGAGATCAGTGTGGGTGCAGCTCTCTCTGAATCTGTGTGCTGAATGTGAAGAGGCAGTTCTGGTTCCAGTATCACCTGGGGCTTCTCTGGCTATGTATCTCTGGGGAAGTTGCTTATTTTAGCTACAAATCATTACAGCTTTATGTTATTAAAGTTAAATAGCTAACGTGGAATGAAAGACTTAAAATTAGTTGGGCAGGTGCAGGCCTGGTTCTTTGTATGCAATATCTTGTTCTTACAGCAGCTCTGAGATAGCTTTCATTATTCCCATGTTAGAAATGAGGAAATGAAGGCAGAGGTTAAGCTACTTGCCCCTTCAGTCACTCAGAAAGTGGTAGAGCTTAAGAATGCTATTTCTATCTTCTACTTTGTCTCCAAGCTCCTGTTAACTCAGATAAAATATAAACTCTTGTGCCAGAAAGAGCTTTTCTCATGAGTTTCTCAAACCGTAAGCCTTACTTTCCCCCCAGTCTTCCAAGATCTCCTACCTTAGTTAATGGACAAAATGCCCCCTCTCCAGAAACGCAAGAGCCCACCTCGATTCCTTTGTCTCCTTGATCCCTGCACCTCTCCTGACATCCACGTGCACTGCTTTCTACTTCCTTCATATTTCCCATATCAGACTCCTCATTCAGCTCTGGTGACCCTCTGACCCTCTTGTTACCTCCCCAAGCTCTAAAATGCAAGAGCCAGAGCTTGACTTCAGATCTGAGGAGTCAATAAGAACCTGCGTTCTTAACTGCTTGCCAGCCTTGCCTCTATGAAGGAAAGGGTAATTCCAACCCGTGCCCCATTGCCTGTTCTCTCCACCAAAGATTTCCTCAGAGCTTCCACAGCGATGCTTTACCTGTACCCAGTTTTGTCTCACTGTCAGTTAGAATCAGACAACCACAAAACAGGATATCAAATCCACCAGTTTTTATTGATCTCACTCGTGTTTAAGTCTCTATTTGCACACGGGGCAGAGAAGGCAATGGCACCCAACTCCAGCACTCTTGCCTGGAAAAATCCCATGGGCAGAGGAGCCTGGTAGGCTTCAGTCCATGGGGTCGCTAAGAGTCGGACACAACTGAGCGACTTCACTTTCATCTTTCACTTTCATGCATTGGAGAAGGAAATGGCAACCCACTCCAGTGTTCTTGCCTGGAGAATCCCAGGGACGGGGGAGACTGCTGGGCTGCCGTCTACGGGGTCACACAGAGTCAGACACGACTGAAGTGACTTAGCAGCAGTAGTAGTAGCAGTTGCACACGGGGACACTCATGCCAGAGTAGGTGCAAAAGATTTCCTACAAACACTGGTTTGTCTAATCAATGCTGATTTTGAAGCGGGGTATGATGAAAATATAAGCTCTCTAATGAGATCCATATCTGACTTAATTTTTCTTTATTGAAGCCATCCCAGATCAGTTATTGATCATTTTTAAAAATGAAAAAGAATATGTGTCAATTCACTAACTAGTTTTAAGGTTGAAGTTGCAGTTCAAAGCTTTGAAATGTTTGTAATTAATGGTCATCTTTTGTTTGGGTTTGTGAGTTTTCATTTGCTCTTTTCACTAAGACTGTGTCAAATCATCATTTTTATCCCTATTTTATTCATTTTGTTTTGGGCTGTGCTGGGTCCTCATTGCTGCTTGGGCTTTTCTCTAGTTGTGGCAAGGAGGGGCTGCTCTCTGGTTGTGCACAGGCTTCTCACTACAGTGACTTCTCGCTTCAGAGCACAAGCCGTAGGACGCTGGCCTCAGTCGTTGCAGCTTGCCGGCTCTAGACTATTGGACCTGCAATCCCTTGCACTGGCAGGCGGGTTCTTAGCCACTGTGCCTCCAGGGAAATTCTCATCCCTATTTTATGAGTGATACCAAGGCTCAAAACATTCAACCAAACTTATCACAAGCGGTCTGACTGGATGGTTGTGGAAGCAAGATTGAAATCTAACCATCTGATAAGACCCCCAAGCTATTTTCACTGCTCAGCCTTTCAGACCTGCAAATATTTTTAAAATAAATTTTATTTTAGAATAACTTTTCTGTATACCATTCACTCATTTTCCCCAATGCCAACATCTTACATTCTGATAAAAACAATTATCAAAACAAAGAGGTTTACACGTGTACGGTACTACTGTGTGTGTTACTCAGTCATGTCCGACTCTGTGATCCCATGTACTGTAGACATTACGACTAACGAAGTTCTAATTCTTACTCAAATTGCACCTGCATTTTGTTAATAACATTTCTCTGTTCCTGGGTCAAATCCAAGGCCCTGTATTGACATTTAGTCATCAAGCTTTGCCTTTTCCAGTATGTGACTTTGAGTCATTTTCTAGGTTTTCATTATTTGACAGTTTTGAATAGCAGTGGTCAGGCATTTTGTAGATACTGAAAATAACTTTTGATATTCAAATATCACTTTTGTGCTTATGGCACTTTATTCCATAACTTTTCAATTTTGAGATCTATTTCAGAAGGTAAATTTCTTGTGTTTCTTGTCTAGAAATGGCTGTGCACTTCTTCTTGACTCTATTAGAGACCTAGAACTTCTGTAGCACTGTTTTTACTTTGCAAATAGGTGTAATGTCTATCCTCAGATGAATGCAATGCCTATTCTCATGTTCCCAGATAATTGGCTCCATAAGGCCTAAAATAGCAACTGAGCTGAAATCATTGCAGAAAAGATGATGAATACGTATGCAAAATGAAGTAAGACATTTAATTTAGCTACTATTCTGTAATTTTAGGAGACAGAAAAGCAGCTAAATTAGATTTAAAAGGTGAAGAAACCCTAGTGTTTTGCTGTAACAGAAATCAGGTCACATGAATGCTAGACGTGAGCGGTCACATTGGCTTTTCCTTTTATTTCCAATTACTTTGGACTTAAGGAATATTTAAGGCTAAATTCTGGTGTCTCACTTCAAGTAGTAATAGCTTATAAAGATATCAGCCCCCATCCAGTACCTGGCACACTGTGGGTACCTGGCACATGGTGGGTACCTGGTAAACATGAACGTCTTTTCAGAGAATGCTTACCTATCATTTACTATGTGCCAGGCATTCTGTAATGCTTTACACATGTTAACTCATTACATCCTTACCAACACCCATTTCACAATCAAGGAACAGATTCAGAGAGGTTAAGTGAGTTGCCCAAAGTCACACAGATAGGAGGTGGTATGGCTGGGATTTGAACCCAGGCGGCCTGGCAACTGTATCCACTCTTAACTGTGATACTCCACTGCTTCTCTGTTATCTGTGCAGATTAGTCTGAGAAGTTAGCAATTGCATGAAAGTGAATATTCAAGATGACAGAATTTAACATAATTTACCCTTTTTTCTGTTGGAACTGCTTTAAAATACATCACTTGTCTACTTCATGTAGATATCGTATTTCCTGGTATCAGAGGGTTATTAATGTGAACACCAAATCTTGTGTTTTGCTTAACTACTTTTAACTTTGCCCAACACAGCATTGCCCCACACTGATAAAACGCTGAGTTATTTTTCCTGCCACTTTTATAGATTGGTTTCCTCTGTCATTATTGGTTCTCCATCACGTCTTGCTTTCAGTTGTGTTATCCTGAAAACATCCTTTTTCTCTCTTTGCAATCATCTGCTTCCAGGTTGTTATTAGCATTGTGTCTAAAACAAAAGTGTGTATATCCTGCAGCGCACCCCAAGACCCTCTCCTGTGAGTTGAGAGCATAAGAGGGTGTAGTTTGTGACATGCATTTCAGTTGCTCAGGCATCGCTTGAATGGCTTCTTGCCTATTTCCTTGGCTCTCCTCCATACCATCGAGATCAATTCTGGAGAAGTGAGCTAATACATCACATCTTGAACATATTATTTTTATAAAATAGATAATAAATTACCACTGGTTACTTCATATCCTCAACCAAATTACTAAATGCTATGCTATTTGTGGCAAAAATGAGTGGTTCATCTTCTAAATATTAATGCACATATGATTAATTGTATCACTTAAATCCTCATTGCCATCATCTGAGAATTGGGGCACAGTGATTTTCCTTTAGCTTAATTGAGAAATTCTCCCCCCTGTGGCAAATGTTCTAACCACATGTGCCCTCTGAGGGCTCGGGTTGGGGCTCAGTTGTGCTTGGTGTCTCAGCAAATATTTGGTGCTTGAGGAACATGTAGAAGTGATCTCTGGGGGACAGCACTTCCCGTCCTTAAACCTAGATCCTTATCAGTGAAACCCTGAGGCTTCTTTTCTTTTTGTCTTCCCAATGCTGAAATTATTCCAGGCATTCTCAGATGGATGGAGTTTTTATTCCTGGCTCATTCTAGTGGAAACAGAGGAGTCCTCTGTCTGGACAGCGTTGGGGCCAACTGGGGAGGAGGTTCCTTCAGCTGCTATTTTCAGACCTAGCTGTGTCTGGGAGAGGGTGGCTAGATTCAGAACAAGGTCATTTGTTTATAGCTATCGAATCATCCATAAGCTTTGGTACTGCTTACCTCTGTGACATCTCAAAGCATTCACATAGCGGAGGAGGCCCACCTGGTGCCACTCGGGAAATTCCACAGGGACACATTGTTTCCATAGCTTAGAATTTTTTCCACATAGGCACTCAATGACTTGAAGCTGGTTGTTCCTAATTCTGAGTGGGAGACTGACTGTTCAGGAGTGGAGAGTACTTAGTTCTCAGATTGTAAATATAATGCTCAAAACTAACCTTTTATTGGTCTCAAGCCTGCTGACTGTTTTATCCTTCTATAAATGGAATTGAATAACCAAGTTCTTTTAAGGCATCAGTGATAAATATTCCCAGTAATTACACAGGGAGAACTTCCAGTCTGAGAGTTTAGTTTATCAGCTAACAAATGTGATGGAAGAATTATGGAAGGAATGCCCATTTTAATTCCTTAAAACTATTCAATACATATGTTTTATCCTTTAATTACATCTAAAGTCTTGCCAGATTTGATAATCACATTATCGAATTAATTTCCTAACCAAGTTGAACACCAAGAGGTGTTGAGTTTTGCCACTGAACTGCAGGGCAGTTTCCTGATGGATTAATTATTAACATTCAAGATGAATGAAATTACCAGGAAACTTTCCAGCATGACTTTTCAAGCTATAACAAATGCATCTGGGGCTTTCCAGAAATGGCATCCTGGTCCAACTTATTGCCCATCACTGTCTCTGGTTTTATGTGTGATAGAACACAGCTATGAAATCCAGACTCTGTCTCTGAGGTAGTTATCCAAACACCAGTAATCTCTAAAAATAGCAGTAACCATATATTAATAACCAATTAAGGCATTGGTCTGTGCTCATGGTCTGCCTATAACTTCATCCTCAGTCATCCTAGATAAGTGGATTGTATTTGAATAACAGGAGAGGAAGATCCTGCTAATTTTTTAAAGTAGCTGATTCTGTGTAACAAAATGAGTTTTTCTCCCAAGGCCCCAGAATAGGTGTCAAATTTCCCCTTTGATTCAGTTCAGTTCAGTCGCTTAGTCATGTCTGATTCTTTGCAACACCATAAACAGCAGCATGCCAGGCCTCCCCGTCAATCACCAACTCCTGTAGTTTACTCAAACTCATGTCCATTGAGTTGGAGATGCCATACAAACATCTCATCCTCTGTCATCCCCTTCTCCTCCCACCTTCAATCTTTCCTAGCATCAGGATCTTTTCAAATGAGTCAGTTCTTCGTATCAGATGGCCAAAGTATTGGAATCTCAGCTTCAGCATCAGTCCTTTCAATGCATATTCAGAACTGATTTCCTTTAGGATGGACTGGTTGGATCTCCTTGCAGTCCAAGGGACTCTCAAGAGTCTTCTCCAACACCACAGTTCAGAAGCATCAATTCTTCAGTGCTCAGCTTTCTTTATAGTCCAAATTTCACATCAATACATGACCACTGGAAAAACCATAGCTTTGACTAGACGAACCTTTGTTGGCAAAGTGATGGTTCTGCTTTTTAATAATGGCTCTGCTGTCTAGGTTGATCATAACTTTATTTCCAAAGAGCAAGCATCTTTTAATTTCATGGCTGTAATTACCATTGGCAGTGATTTTGGAGCCCAAGAAAATTAAGTCTTTCAGTGTTTCCCCATCTATTTGCCATGAAGTGATGTGACTGGATGCCATGATCTTAGTTTTCTGAATGTTGAGTTTTAAGCCAACTTTTTCACTCTCCTCTTTCACTTTCATCAAGAGCCTTTTTAGTTCCTCTTCACTTTCTGCCATAAGGGTGGTGTCATCTACATATCTGAGGTTATTGATATTTCTCTTGGCAGTCTTGATTCCAGCTTGTGCTTCTTCCAGCCTAGCGTTTCTCATGATGTACTCTGCATATAAGTAAAATAAGCAGGGTGACAATATACAGCCTTGACATACTCCTTTTCCTATTTGGAACCAGTCTGTTGTTCCATGTCCAGTTCTAACTATTGCTTCCTGACCTGCAAGAGGCAGGTCAGGTGGTCTAGTATTCCCACCTTTTTCAGAATTTTCCACAGTTTCTTGTGATCCACACAGTCAAAGGCTTTGGCATAGTCAATAAAGCAGAAATAGATTTTTATGGAACTCTCTTGCTTTTTTGATGATCCAGTGGGTGTTGGCAATTTGATTTCTGGTTCCTCTGCCTTTTCTAAAACTAGCTTGAACATCTGGAAGTTCACAGTTCACGTATTGCTGAAGCCTGGCTTGGAGAATTTTGAGCATTACTTTACTAGCGTGTGAGATGACTGCAATTGTGTGGCAGTTTGAACATTCTTTGACATTGCCTTTCTTTGAGATTGGAATGAAAACTGACCTTTTCCAGTCCTGTGGCCACTGCTGAGTTTCCAAATTTGCTGATATATTCAGTGNGGCATTGTAACATGTATGATATCATAAGGGAAACGGATTGCCGGTCTAGGTTCGATGCAGAAGGCTTGGGACTGATGGGCGGGGATGATCTGGAGGGATGGTGTGGGGAGGGAGGGGGAAGGGGGGGTCCGGATTGGGAACTCAGGTACACTTATGGCTGATTTATGTCAATGTATGGCAAAATGAGTACAGTATTGTAAAGCAAAACAAACTAAAAAATAAAAATTTTAAAAATAAATAAATAAAAGATTAAAAAAAAATACTGTATCTCCATTTTATAGATGAGAAAATCAAGTGTCAGAAGAGTTAGGGAAATGCGCAAAGTCAAACAGCAAGAAGGTAGCCAAGATTCCGAGATTTAGCTGGAAGCCAGGTCTGTGTGCTCCCAAACCACAGCTGTCCCCTCCGTCACCATTGCTCCTTTCCTGTACCTGCCAGGCAGGAAGGAAGCCTGGCAAATTTTTCTTGAGCATCCATACCTGGAAACAATCAAATTCTCGTCTGTGATCAGACTGAATAATTGAAAAAACCTTGTTTAATTCTTATACGAGCGCAAACCATCCTAATCTTATGTTGCAGTATTAATAAGCTTTCAGTGTCTGCCCATTAGCTGAAATTAGACCCCCAAATACTTCTGTTGGAAATGTTAAGACCTCCCAATCCGACCTCAGTCAGCTTTCCTGTCTTGCCCCTGACCATCTTTTCACTAAACCTGTGGTCCAGTGGAACAGTTTGAATTTCTTGACAAAACACCACATGCTTGTCTACTGCCCACTTCTACCTGCCCTAAAAGCTGTGCCTTACCTTCCTACTGACACTGCTCCAATTTTACTTTCTAAATCATCTGGAAAATGCAGACCCAAGGACTGACTTTCACCTTCTACTGTAATGGTAGTTATTGTCAATATGGGTCATTTGCCCATTAATGTATATACATAGAGGCACATCTATTTCAGGGCCTGGATACACTATTTAAAACTGAGAATGCTATTTATCTTCTTTAACTGATCACAGTTAGGAATCTCATTCCTAGACCCTTTCATAGCACGCATGAAGCACAAATACCTGGCAGACAGCAGATGGAAGAGCTCGGGCATGGTCTATCTCCTTAACGACGTGCACCATAGCACAAGCCACTCAGGTATACCTCTGTGATAATGTCAGCTATATTAGCAGAGTTAACCTGGTGCTGACTGTTTTACCTGGATGAAAGTCAGTTATGTCATAGATTCGGTGCTAACTTTCATTTATTCTAAAAAGACAGAAATGGAAAGAAAGATGTAAAGGGATGGGACATTAACTCCAAAGAATGAAAATGAAATTTGACTTGGAAATGAGTCATCTTTTTTGTGTTTTTATTTATTTACATCACACCATTTTTACATCAGCCTCTATACCTTTGTGTGTGCAACTGAAAGAATTGGGGGAAAATCAAGTTTTGGTTAAAAGATTTCCTTTAAACCTTGATAAGTCTGATGAACTGCCTCCCTGGAAAAATATTTTACCTTCAAGAGAAGACTGGGTCAACCAGTCACACCAGAGAGGCCTAACCATAAACAAACTATGTTTGATGCTTCCTTTGATGTTTGTTTATTTGTTCACCTGCTTGTGAGTCAGTGGTGGGGAAAAAAAAATGGCTCCAGTGCTGGAGGTTGGTCACCTTATTTACCTGCGATTCTAGGACCCCAAAGTTCCTTTCATCTTGATAAATTATTGAGGTGAATAACAAACCCAACCCCCAAAAAGTGGGAAAAGTATGTCCCTCCCAAATGCTATTTGTACATAGCTTATTCCTTTTCAACATTTTTTTTCTAGAAAATGAGAGGATAAGAGCCTTCATGGATGAGAAGGCTAATTATAATCATTACCTAAAGTAACAAATCTTTCCTGACAAGGGGCAAAGCTGTCATATTAAGACTAAAACTCCGTGTTTCAGCTGAGTGCAAATTACTTTCCTGTTCCCTTTGACAGATGCCTCCATTTTCATCTCAAAGTTTCTCTTAGAATGAATGTGTAATTATCTGGTCTTGTTTACAGCAACAAAGGTCAGGTTCTTTAGTAGATATTAATAACCATTGTGCTAAGAGCATTCTTCCAGCTCATTCTACATGCTGAGCTTTGCCCTGATTTCAACCTTGTGAAATGTTCATGGTGCCCATTCTGCACCCTACCAGCTTCTTATGCCTGCATATCCATGGTGACAACTATTCTCAGCCAAATTTCCTCTCATTAAATGCAATCATTATGTATTATAAAGATATCAGCTCGTTCTATGAGGGTTAACAGAGTCTGTCAGGGTAGTATAGAAAAATTTAGCTAATTTTTTTGGACCTCCCAAATCTTGAGAGCCTGAGAGAGTGGGACAAAGAAATTACAGATGATTCAAAAAGATCATAGTGGCAGTGTCATTCCTGAGGGCAGGTTCAAGCTAACAAAGTGGAAGATTGACATAGTTCCAAAAAGAAAGCACAGTATAGCACCAAAATAATTTTACCTCAACTATTTGGCTGCTGCTGCTGCTAAGTCGCTTCAGTGATGTCTAACTCTGTGCAACCCCATAGACCACAGCCCACCAGGCTCCCTGTCCCTGGGATTCTCCAGGCAAGAGTACTGGAGTGGGTTGCCATTTCCTTCTCCAATGCGTGAAAGTGAAAAGTTAAACTGAAGTCGCTCAGTCGTGTCTGACTCTTCGTGACCCAATGGACTGCAGTCCACCAGGCTCCTCCATCCGTGGGATTTTCCAGGCAAGAGTACTGGAGTGGGGTGCCATCGCTTTCTCTGCAACTATTTGGTTATTTTAGATCTAAAGTAGAGTCAGTTATTCAATTTTATACCTACCTCTTTATTTATGTCTGTAATAATTAGCATCACATCACATTCTAGGCTCTATTCAAAGTATTGTTTAATATTCATAACATTCCTATGGTGTGGCTACTACTTTTGTTCCCATTATACAGAGGTAGAAACTGGGGCATAGAGTTAAGTAGCTCCCCTAAGCTATGCAGCTAATAAATGGTGAAAATGGGATTTGAACCTAGGCAATCTGGAATTGTCAGGGGTCTAAGCCAGAGGACTTAAACAAGAAAAAAAATTTGGCCAAGTTTTATTTCCTTTTGGGTCCAGATTCCCCTTGTAGGAGCATGATTTGTGATTTGTTCAATATTAGGTACAAGGATCAACACGAATGCAAGCCAGAAAGGTCTGTTCTGGTCCAGCCTATAAGGGGAAGGTTAATTCTGTAACGAAAGGGAAACAAAAGTTGTTACTTATCTGTCACCTCACAACAACTCTGTAAGGTTGAATTTCTTATCCCTATTCCTCCTTTGCAGTTGAAGAGCTCAGAAGAGTTAGCTAAGTTATACAAGGCCATATAGGTAAGACAAAAGAAAGAGTAAAACTCACTGCACCTTATCACTTTTTGCCCCTAAGGCAGCAGTGCCCAAAATGTTTTAATAAATGTTATGTGAAAAAATGACACCCCTCCTCCCCACAAAAAAAAGGAAGAAAGAGGTGGACAGGGAAGGAAGGGAAATATCAATGTTCAAAAATTTAGGAAACCCATGATTAATCAACTTTGTAGATGTCTTAACTGCAGGACTTTCAGAGTCTTTTAAATATATTAATGTGCATTGTAACGATATAATATGAAGAATGTATTTCATTCATTTTTTGGTAAGACATTTTAACAATGTTCTATGAAGTGTATTTTGAGAACTGCTACTCTAGGTATTTGAAGACATTCTAGGGAAAGTTTGTGGTGCAGGAAATGTTTTTTTTTTTTTTTTTCTCATCTTTAGAATAAAGATCAGAGCATATACCTAGATAGCATATTGAAAAGCAGAGACATTACTTTGCCAACTAAGGTCCGTCTAGTCAAGGCTATGGTTTTTCCAGTGGTCATGTATGGATGTGAGAGTTGGACTGTGAAGAAGGCTGAGCACCGAAGAATTGATGCTTTTGAACTGTGGTGTTGGAGAAGACTCTTGGGAGTCCCTTGGACTGCAAGGGGATCCAACCAGTCCATTCTGAAGGAGATCAGCCCTGAGATTTCTTTGGAAGGAATGATGCTGAAGCTGAAACTCCACTACTTTGGCCACCTCATGCAAAGAGTTGACATTGAAGAAAAAGACTTTGATGCTGGGAGAGATTGGGGGTAGGAGGAGAAGGGGACGACAGAGGATGAGATGGCTGGATGGCATCACTGACTCGATGGAAGCGAGTCTCAGTGAACTCCGGGAGTTGGTGATAGACAGGGAGGCCTGGCGTGCTGCGATTCATAGGGTGGCAAAGAGTCGGACACGACTGAGCGACTAAACTGAACTGAACCTAATTGAACTTGGATTTTTGTTATCAGGTCTAGGTCAAAACCATAAAAAGGGTACAGGCAAGGGTAGACTGAGGCAAACATGACTTTAAGACAGATAAATGCATTAATATCAAACTCCATATTTACTTTGTGTCTTAACCCTGTGTACTTAACACTTCTTCCTTACTGTTGCTAACTGTTTATCCGTGTTTATGTGTGATTCTGTTTAAAGTGTCCAGTGAAATTTTAAACCACTTCATATCATGGATTATGTCCTATGATTTTTCTCTCAGTTTACTATGTTGCTTTTCTGCCCAAAATATGCTTGCTACTGCTACTGCTGCTAAGTCGCTTCAGTCGTGTCCGACTCTGTGTGACCCCATAGACGGCAGCCCACCAGGCTCCCCTGTCCCTGGGATTCTCCAGGCAAGAACACTGGTGTGGGTTGCCATTTCCTTCTCCAGTGCGTGAAAGTGAAAAGTTAAAGTGAAGTCGCTCAGTCTTGTCTGACTCTCAGCGACCTCATGGACTGCAGCTCACCAGGCTCCTCCGTCCATGGGATTTTCCAGGCAAGAGTACTGGAGTGGGTTGCCATTGCCTTCTCCGAAAATATGCTTACATGTATTTAATAGTTTGAGCCAGACATTTACATTAAAAAAAAAATAAATGATTCAGCAGAATTGTAAGTTGGACCAATTGAAAATCTATTGGAATTTTATAATCAAATAACATGATTCATGAAAATGATCATTTTTATTCTCATAAAAATGCTAATGTGAATTCACAATACTTCAGACTTGGAATTTCTGCAAATCAGAAGCTGGATGTAAAAATTATCCCATTCCTTGACAACTCTTCAGTCTTCAAGCCCTGTTGGGACTCTCAGCCACATGTGACAGGTCTAATTTGCAGGGGCCTTCTCCATTCCAGTTTGAAAGTCTATGTCTGTCTGTTCTCATAGTTAGCCAATCGCTAGCCTTTCAGGTCTGTCCCTTCCAGTCATCCACTCTTTTGTTCTCCTTATGTGTATTTGGTCTTCCCAGCTGGATTTCAAATGGCTTAAGACAATAATCATTTCATTCTACTTCATGATCTCTATGAGTCAGGAATTTGGGGAGCGCTTGGTGTGGCAGCTCCAGCTTAGAATCTAGCATGCAGCTGCTTTGGGAGTGGGGACTGGAGTAGCTGAGGGCGGCTTGTGTCTATTAGACGTCACATCATCTCGGGCCTTTTCCTTGTGGTCTCCCCAAAGGAGCTAGTTTGAACTTTCTCCCAGCGTGGCAGCCTCAGGGCAGTAAAACTGCTTACATGGCCCTGAAAGCTTTGGGAGAAAATCCCAGTGGGCAAGGTGGAAGCTGTTTCTCCCGTTATGCCCTAGCCTTGGAAGTTTGTATCATTTCCACCATCCTCTGATCACAAGAGTCACACAGTCCATCCGATTGCAAGGAAGAGGAAATATAGACCGCCTTAACCATTAAGAGTGCTAAAGCTGCATCTTAGAAGTTATGAGTGATGGGAGTGAATTTTGTGGTTGACTTGGAAATGCAATCTGTCACATCATCAGAATTTTTGACATGGTGCTTTGCAAAAGGTGGGCGCTCAGTAAATGTTTGGCAAATTAGTAAAATAAAAGCCCTATTCCTAGAGGTGCGGTTTGTTGACTTAAAAATATGCACATATGAGAGTTATAAGTTTTATTTGGAGCAAAATGAGGACTGCAGCCCAAGAGATAGCACCTCAGATAGCTCGGAGACACTGCTCCAAAAAGACACAGGGGGAAGGTCAGTATATATGTGATTTTGGTGAAGGGACGATGCATACAATCAAGCACGTATTTCTCCAAAGGTCTCTACTAGTCTTGTGAAACTTTTGCTGGTCACAAGGAATAGTCATCACCATGTAGGATTTTAGTGTTTTTCTAGATATGAGGCAATACAAGAATCAGGCTCACAAAACCTGTTCCTGGAAGTATGTAACTATCCGAAGACCTGTCCTGCCAGCTTCCCCACCAACAGCCCCCAGACACAGAGTGCCTCATTTCTGTTCTCCACCCTGAACTCCTCGCAGCGGATGTTGAAGGTCAGCAGCGGCAGCAGCATATGACTTAATCCTTGTAGAGGTAGATGGCAAGTGCCTGTGGCAAGTGTCAATTTGTAGTTGACAAAGTGAAAACCCAGCCCAACAAATTTAAGTCTTGGCTGTATACCCTGCCACTCTAAGAAACTCTTGCAATTAAAAAAAGAATTTTTTTTTCAAAAGAAAGATATCAATAACTGTTCTGCCTTGTTTACAACTCTATTGGCTGACTCTGTATTATTTGCATTATTTGTTGAGGAGTCTGCATCTTTTTCTGCTTGAAAGTGTTTGCAGTAGATGCTGAGAGTAAGCTTATCTCAATCTTTAGACCTTCCCCATCTCCCCAAACCTTTTCCAAAGTCCTACAAACCATGTTAATAGAGTCCATATGAGTTGATTATAGTTTTCACGAACTCTGGAAATTAGGAGAGTCAAATACTTGTGCAGAGAGGGAGGGGTGATGTATTACCCCAGTGCATTCTCACTTTGGGATAGAGAGAGGTAACAGTGGTGTTCAACCAATTGGAAGTAGCACCCAGAGAGATACCATTAACTAGACAAAACTTCACTATCCAGAAGAGAAAGGAATCATAGGATTTTTGCAACAGAGGAGTCTTAGAGATTCTCTGTGAACAATTTCAGTTAGTGAAGAGAAAATGAAGTTTATTGAATGAACTGAATTTGCAAAGCAGGTTAGTGCTGCTCTAATGTTGTTTTTAATGAGTTTTCCTAACTGAGCAAAACAACTTAAGGCTAGAAAAAATTTGAGGAGGAATATTTGAATTCTGAAAACTTTCTAGATTCCAGGAGTATGCTAAGTGGTTGATGGCTGTTAATCATTATACAAGAAAAGGGCTCTGTGAGCTATGCTGAGCTAAAAAATATATGTTAACAGGTTTTTACTAAGAGATATCTTTAATAAGTTAACATTTAATTTACTATGAATTTAAAGAAATATAGTCTAAGAGATGACTACTGGAAGGAACTATAGCTTTGACTATATGGAACTTTGTCAGCAAAGTGAGGTCTCTACTTTTTAATACACTGTTAAACTCTGGTGCTAGAGAAGACTCTTGAGAGTCCCTTGGGCTGCAAGGAGATCAAACCAGTCAGTCCTAAAGGAAATCCACCCTGAATATTCATTGGAAGGACTGATTCTGAAGCTCCAATTCTTTGTCCCCATCATGCAAAGAGCAGACTCATTGGAAAAGACCTTGATGTTGGGAAAGATTGAAGGCAAAAGGAGAAGGGGGCAGGAGAGAATTAGATACTTAGATAGTGTCACTGACTCAGAGGACATGAATTTGAGCAAACTCCGCGAGATAGTAAAGGACAGGGAAGCCTGGCATCTGCAAGCCATGGGGTTGCAAAGGTCAGACACAACTTACCGACCAAACAACAGCAGCAACAAAGTCGAGAATTTATTTCTCAAGGGCACCCTTCTGTTTAAAAGTATTTCTCAGTTCAGCTGTATTACAGAAGAAGTTTTGAGAAACACTGAAATCCTTACCCAGAAAGCTATAATATCAAGATTTCAGTTTCTGTGGGTGCCAGAGCCACTATACAGGCTAAGAGCTTTGTGAAGATTCCCAAGTTTCAAAAAGATGCTCAAGCAGCCCTTAGCCAGCATCCCTTTCAAATGATACTTTGCACAATGTCTTCCTTATGAATGTATGAATGAGCTAGTCAACTAAATCTGTAAATGGATGTCATGTGTCCTGAATTAGATTAGTTATTTGGTAAAATACATATATTCTAGAGCTTAATGTTGTAGTCATTGGAAAGTTATAAGCCGTTTAGGGAAATTCTGATCATGAAGTTAAAATTCCTATTTTCTGAGTTGTAGGACATAATACCTCTACTCAAATAAAATCCAGACACTCTGCTTTAGAAGATTTAACATTCAAAAGTTAGAAGATTTAACATTTGAAAGAGACCACAAAGATCAACTCCATGTAGAAATTCATCACTTTGCTGTAACACAAATTTGAACCTCATGTGCTGTGAGCTATGAGTGTGAGTGTAAGCAGATCACTTAATTAGGTGGTAAGTCTTTCAACCACCAGACCAGGTACTTGCAACTCAACATAGACTTTTTATTGTACATATACTTGATTTTGTAATTTATAGGGGTAGATAAATTAGCTATCATTGCATTCAGCTATGAGTAGCATTAACATTTATCGTTATGAATTAAATAAAATGATGATTCTTGCCCTCATAGTAAGGAGTATGAAGTGAAGTCACTAAGTTGTGTCCAACTCTTTGCAATCCCATGGACTGTAGCCTACCAGGCTCCTCTATCCATGAAATTTTCCAGGCAAGAATACTGGAGTAGGTTGCCATTTCCTTCTCCAAGGTATCTTCCTGACTCAGGCATCGAACTTGAGTCTCTGTATTGCAGGCAGACGCTTCACCGTCTGAGTCACCAGGGAAGCCCTAATAAGGAGTCTGGAGGTAGTGAAATTGTAGGTAATCTTTAGTCAAGCTTGTTTGACCTGCCTTTAGTCCTTTTCATTGTTCCTAAAAAGACTAGTGTGTTCTTCAAACAGCACATAGCCTAAATGTTTGCCTAAGCTATTCTCCAGTAACTTGGGATCCTCTGTGCCTAGTTCACATTGAGCTGGTTAAGACTGGCCTGGATCACAGCTCTGCAACTGGGCATGTTCGAGTGTCTGCTCGGTGACCCTTTGACCTCAGAGGGCCTACCACACTGAAGTGTCTCCAGTTGAATGTGCAGAGGCTTAGTTGTGCCTGTTAGATCCATGATTACTGCACCTTTTTTCAATCACCTTTCCTCATGGTCTCCATGCTTCCAACAGCTCTGCTGCTTTATTTCTCATCCCATAAAAACCCTGAGCCCCTCGCCTTGGGAAGGTGGATCTGAGACTTCCTCCTGTTTCCTCGCTTGGCTGCCTTGTGAATAAACCCTCTTTTTGTGGCAGACCTCGGAATCTCAGCATTCCAGCTTGCTGTGTGTCAGACAGAAGGAACCTGCTTCAGTAACTAGTAGCAGCCCAGAGCCAATAGCGGCTTCTAGATTCTATCAGAACTCTGCATTCTCCTCTTTGTCTCCACCACTCTTAGCAAGTAGATTTTTCCTGTGGTCACAAGATGGCTGCTGAATCTGCAGGCACTGAAACCGCATTCCAGTCAAGCAAAAAGGGAAAAAGCCTAAGAATGGATGAAGCACGAGAGCGTATGTCACTTATGTACTCAGTAACATCCAACTTTTTTCGACCCCGTGGACTATATACCCTGCCAGGGTCCTCTGGCTGTGGAATTTTCCAGGCAAGAGTACTGGAGTGGGTTGCCATTTCTTCCTCCAGGGGATCTTCTGAACCCAGTGATCGAACCTGCATCTCTTGTGTCTTGTGCTTTGGCAAGTGGATTCTTTACCATTAATGCCACCTGGGAAGCCCACATCATTTAAATTTATTCCTTTTTTAAATCAAGAAATCCATATTTTTCTTGAAAGCCCTGCCATAGATTTCATCTTTCATCTCTTTACTCAGTACTTTGTCAAATAGCCACTGCTATCTAGAAGGGGACCTAAAAAAATCGTTGTTTTTTTGTTTGTTTGTTTGTTTTGTTTTTGTCTGTTAAAGCCAAGGACACTGCTGCCACCATTAAAAAAAAAATGTTTCTGTCGTAGAGTCCCTTTCTGGCCTGATGGAAAGTTGTGAATGTTCAGACCTTTCTTCAGTAGTCATAGTAACTCACGGTAAGTCAGGTGTTCATTACACCTGTCAGATGCCTGAGGTTGCTAACTGCCTCCACCGGCATCCTCTCACTTGGTCCTGATGAGAGAGGCTCCCTCTGTTAAACTACATTTTTTGTTGTTTCATTGATTTTTGACCTTTATTAAAGTGTGTGTTCCTGTAAAGCTGAGGATCAGAACTTACAGAGATGCAATTTTTATTCTGTTTCACTGGTAATTCCAAAAGTAGCTTCCAGTGGAGTCCTTTTTTTGTGAGGCCAAATAATGAGCTCATGATCATTCCCGAGGTGCTTAGCTAGCTGGTACTGTGCTAAGAACTTAGTAAGGCATAGAAAGAAAAGATTTCTTCCCACCCACCTCCTGCCATCCTCTGTTCTCTCCTTACCACTCATGGATGCCTCTTAGGCCCTCCATTTCTGGTCCTGCAGCTATCTATTCAGGGATGCCAACCTGAGGGAAAGTGTCAGAGGCACAAGATGGGGAAGGGGAAGGGGGTAGCAGTGGAAAAAATACACAGTGTTTCCTTCTTCATGGGCTGATGGAATTGCAGACTGGTTGGCCAGGGATCCCTGATGGGGTTGGGTTCTGAGCCCAGTAGGTGTGAATCTGGCCCTGTAGGGTCTGGGGTGGGGAGATCGCAGGCAAAAGTGGAAAAGGAGTCTTTTCCAGGACAAAAAAAGCAGTTTGCACACCAGAGGGGCAAGCTGGGGCATCAAATAGAGGAGCCTGGAGGATTCTCAGACTTCTCTCTTGCAGGTGGTAGATGACAAAGTCATCACCAAAAGAGTAAAACAGGAAGAATTCTCATCGTGTAGTACAATCAGGGGTTTCCAAACCCTTTGGAAACCCAATGAAATAAGGTAAAATACCCGGAGTCCCATGCTCCCCACCCATTAGGCCCTCGTTCTTCCGTTTGTTCAAAGTATATGATTAAAAATTACTAATGCCAAAATGGGGTCATGAAAATGTCAGTACTTCTTATATGTTAACATTTTGCAGATTACCACTTTCAAGACACAAATACTCATGTGGGCACATTCGTTATAATGCCTATGTTTAACCTCGTTTGGACAGAACTTCTGAAGACTATATCCAAGATCATTCATGACTGGGAGACTCCAACAAATGTCCCTTCTACCTGCCTTTTCAGGATCCCCACCCACACCACCTCCATGTCAGGGTCTGCCCTCAAAGACAAGGGTTCTTTCACTTCAATCTCATAAGTGTTTCTCTGATAGAATAAAGTCCAAATCAGCAATTTTCCTCTTTGCTCCCTCTTCCCCCAACATATATTCCGAGAGGCTCAATAATCATCAGATAAAGAAATGTATCTGATGCTGTCTTTTAAAGGAATAAACTTGGGGTAGGCACTGGTGGCAGGATTCTCAACTTTACTGTTTTACCAGCTGCTGAAAGAAAAGTCTAGGAGTCCTCCAGGCTCCTCTCCCTGATGCCCTGGCTTCCTCATTCTTAAAGATTTCTAACTGGTCATCTGGATAATAGTATTTCTGTACATTGGTTTCTTTCTTCATTTGTCTTTTAATTAGTTAAGTTAACTAGACCTGGAGGGCTTCCCTGGTGGAAAGATACCCTGGAGAAGGAAATGGCAACCCACTCCAGTACTCTTGCCTGGAAAATTCTGTGGACTAAGGAGCCTAGTAGGCTACAGTCCTACTAGGACTGCAGAGTCGGACACGACTGAGTGACTTCACTTCACTTCACTTCAGCTAGACCTGGAATTATCTTTGAGGGAAGTTCTAGCATTACTGGATTATTTTAATAGTGTGTGTGTGCTTAGTTGCTCAGTCATGTCCCACTCTTTGCAGCCCTATGGACTAGCCCGCCAAGCTCCTCTGTCCATGGGGATTCTCCAGGCAAGAATACTAGAGTTGGTTCCCATGCCTTCCTCTAGGGGATCTTCCCAACCCAGGGACAAAATCCAGGTCTTCCACATTACAGGCAGGTTCTTTACCATCTGAGCTACCAGAGAAGCCCTTTTTAATAGTAATAAGAACATTTGCGTTTCCCAATTACTGATTTTTTTCTCAGCATAATTGCCTTGTACTCAGAGCCAAGTATATCATCAGTTTTGTCAATGCACTATGTGGTCTTACTGGAGGAGGAAATGGCAACCCACTCTAGTATTCTCGCCTAGAAAATCCCAAGAACAGAGAAGCCTGGCAGGCTACAGTCCATGGGGTCGCCAGAAGTCAGACGCAATCGAACACATGTGTTCTTAAAGTGTTCACTGTTGAGGTCAGTGATACAGGTCCAAAGGGTTGATTACTAATTGTGTTTTAGCATTTTCTATATTTCACTAATTTTGTCTGCTTGTTACACATAAAGAATATGTGTTAGACAAATTCACAATTGCAGTGAGAATTTTTTTTCCTGATATAACTGTGTTCATTTTAGACATGTTACTGAATGCATACAAATAGAAACTGCCGTATTTTTCTGGTGAGTTGAACTTGAATTTTAAAGTGACCATCTTTTCCTTAGTAACCTTTTATTAATATGGCTATGCTACCTTTCTTGTACTCAATTCCTACATGGCAGGTCATTTTTTTCTGTTACTTTCAGCTCTTTAATGTCCTCATATTTAAATACATTTCTTGTATGCTGCCTATATTTGACTATTGTTGTTCTGAAAATCCTTTTCTTTTGACTGGGGCACTTAGTCTATTTAAGTTAAATGCAGTTATTGGATTTTAAATTAGGCAGTTTTTTATTTTGTCGGTTGTTCTGTGTTCTTATTCCTCTTCTTTCCTGTTATCTTTTGGATGAATTAGTTTTATGATTCAAGTTTTTCCATCTATGATTCCCTCCAAATATACTTTTACGGTTGTGTATTCTTTTACAGGACTTGCCTGGTAGCTCAGATGGTAAAGAATCTGCCAGCAGTGCGGGAGACCTGGGTTCAGTCCCTGGGTTGGGAAGATTCCCCTGGAGGAGGGCATGGCAACCCACTCCAGTATTCTTACCTGGAGAACCCGCATGGACAGAGGAGCCTGGCCGGCTGCAGTCCATGGGGTCGCAAAGAGTCAGACACAACTGAGCGACGAAGCACGCTGCACTCTTTTACTGTTTTCAGTAATTTTCATACAAGCTGCAGCATGCCTCCTTGAACTACCAAAGTCTGATGTCAGAGTTTCATGTCCATTTCTCTTCCTGTCAACAATGCCTAGACCTTAAAACTCTTTAATTCATTCCCTCCCATTTATATGCAAATACACAAGACATTGCTTTTCTTTTACATGGTCAGTCTCACTTAGTATTACTCACATACTACTTTCCTTTGGAGAAGGAAATGGCAAGCTACTCCATTATTCTTGCCTGGAGAATCCCATGGACAGAAGAGCCTGGCAAGCCCCAGTCCATGGGGTCTCAAAGATTCGGACATGACTGAGCAACTAACATGTCATCACTCTTTCCTGCTTCTCTGACCTTCCTTTTGGGATCATTTTCCTTCTGCCTCCCAAACATTCCTGAAAATGTCCTTTAGTTTAGATGGGTCTGTGGCATGATCTCTGAATTTCCATTTGTCCAAATACGTTTATTCCACCTTCTTTCTGTGGGATGTTTTCAAGAGATGGAAGTTCTGAGGGATTCCTTGTTGGTCCAGTGGCTAGGAGTCCGTGCTTTCACTGTCAAAGGCCCGGGTTTGATCCCGGGTCAGGGAACTATGATCTCACAAACCACACTGGTGCGGCCAAAAAAATAAATAGGTTCTAACTTAGTTATTCTTTTCTTCCAGCGTACTAAAGTTGTTCTGCTTTCTTCCAGCTTCCATGTTTGCTGTGAAGACTTCAGCTGTTAGTCTGTTTGCTTCTCCTTTGAAGGAAATCTTTTTCTAACTGCTTTTTAGCTTTGTTTTTCTGTGATTTCATGCTGTAGATTTGGGTTTCTTTTTATTTATCCTGCCTGGGATTCATTCAATTTCCTATTGTCAGTTAACACCTTTGATCAGTTCTGGACAATTCAAAGTCATAATCTCCAAATCCCTTCTGCCATGTTTCTATCTTCTTTCTTCCAGTTAAAAATATATTAAACTTTCTCACATATCCTGTGTGTCTTCCTGTTCTTTTTTCTATCACTTCATGCTTCTCTTTAGGTAATTTCTACTAACCTGTTGTCAGCTGTTTGGTTTTTTGGGGTTTTTTCCTAAACCTATCCACTAAGTTTTAAATTTTTATTATGGTAATTTTTTTTAATTCTACAATTTCTATTTTTATTGAAATGTGTATTTCTGCCCCCCCAATTTTATACCCCACCTTTTATCCTCTTGAATATGCCAAGCATTGTTCTATAATCTATGTCTGATAATTCCAGTATCTGAAGTCCCCCAATATTCATTTCTATTTTGTTACTTTTGATTGGCTCTCGCTCATAGTATCTTTTCTACCAATCTTCCTTCCCATGTATTTGAAAAAGTATTTGTAGAAACAATTTGAGGCATAAAGTGAAGTTGTTTTTCTTCTATAGAAGATTTATTTGCTTTGGCCAGGCATCTGGGAATGCTAGCAATCCAATCCAACTTTCATCCAGTTTCAGAGCTTGAGATTTCTGTGGACACTCGGAGATGTAAAGCTGGGATTTGGTCACTGTGAGAAACGACTTTGAGCTTATTTGACTCCTAGGGCTCTGCTCTGTAGGTCCCACTCCAAAGCCAAAGTGTGAAGTACATAGTGCCTACCTTTGGGCCTTTAGGATTCTTTTTTCGTCCTTAGTACTGAGAGGCCACCAGAATAATTTAGATTCTAAGCCACCTCTGGTGGATCAACAAATGTCATCAGGGTAAAAATAGCTCCAGGTGCTGTGCTCATCCCTACAAGTCCCCTTTTCTTCCAATAATTCCTCACTATCTTGATCGTCTTTTAGTGCTTTAAATATTTTTCATATATATATATATACACACACATATATGTTAGCCAGTTGTCATCAGAAGAGTGGGGCTTCAGTGGTAAAGAATCTGCCTGCCAATGTAGGAGATTGGGTTTGATCCTGGGGTCAGAAAGATCCCCTGGAGGAGGAAATGGCAACCCACTCCAGTATTCTCACCTGGAAAATTCTGTGGACAGAGAAACCTGGTGGGCCACAGTCCGTGAGGTTGCAAAGAGTCAGACATGACTTATCAACTGAGCATCCGCACACACATGAGAAGAGTGTTTTTATTTTCCTAATTCAACATTTACCAACATTTTAAATATAGAAACTCCTATCTGGGATCTTCTCCCCTTCTCCTCTAGAAAATGCCTGTACTTGTGAATGAAGACATGTCCAGCAGTATATTCTCCCACCTTTATTTTCTCCTGGAGTAGGGATACTAGCTTATGCTTGCTTTACATGTACAATAGTTGCTTTCCCTTTTGGGGAAGAGAGTGTAACATGTCATCGTAATTGTTCTTTCTGTATTCATAACTATTTATTCAGTCAATGTTTATTAAGCATTAACTACTATATAGCTGGATAATTTTCTAAGCATTCAGAATACAGGGTGAACAGGGCAGACACACTTCCTGGCCATATGGTGTTTGTGGATTAAGATAAAAACCACAGTCTTTTCAAACTACATCTCCAGATGCATTTACTTACCATATGTACCTTTAAAAGTGACACAGTAATCACTTCCCTAATTAGAGTTCCTAAAACTAAGCAGTGGGAAAACTGGAGAGCCAGACTGAGAATGGGCTTCTCCCAGACACTTAACTTCGGAGTCTCCACAGCATTGCTTAGCCTTGCTACCCACCTTGACTGCAGGAGCTATTACAGCTGCCAGTCTCTACCATCAAGGCACATTTCCCCCATTCTGCCCCTTGTGACTAACTCCTGACTCCGAGTCTGTATCTGCCTGGCTGAGCCTGGGTCACGCAGCCCCCCAGCCATAAGGGACACTGGGAAAGAAAGGGTCTGCCATTCTCTGGCAGGTTCTGTACTCATGCCCTGGCTCTGCATCCCAGTTAGACCTAGAATAGAAGGAATGTCCCGATACAATACAGGGAATTAAACGAGCAGCTCAGAATAATGACAAATGCCTACTTCACTGCCGTTTGTTGAAAGTGGACTCTCTATCAGGCCCTGTGCTTAGATCTCAGGCTGCATCATTTCACATAAACTTCATAACAAACGTACTCTGTTTTTACAGATGAGGAAACCAAGGCTTGGAGAGGTTAGAGAGCATTTCCGTGGGCCCATAGGCAGTATGTTCCAGAACTGAGCTGTTTATCTGGGTCATTTGAACCACAGAGTCCATGCCTAACCACTTCACTGCACTGCCTTCACCCTGACGCCTCCCTCTTTTGCTAGATTTAGGCTTAAGGTCTCTCTTCCTAGTAGTGAGATACTAGGGCCATCATTAAAATAAACCTGATTGTATATGATATTTTAAATTACCATTAAGATTCAGGAAGTCTCCTTCCAGGAAATTCATCAGCATAATCCACTGAGGTACTGATTGTTGATTACTGCAGACCAATTGTTATATTACTGGCAATGTAAGTACTGTGTGTTTTACTCTAACAGTCGTTTAAGATCCCATCTTTTGGGCCTACTTAATGTCAGTCAGAAATGAATTGCCAGAAATGACATTTTAATCCATGATATCATTCCTTCACTCCCAGCCAGGAGGATGTAACAGGAAAAGAAAGTGTAACATAGGATAAAATATATGTATACAAAGGGACAGATGTGATACATTAAGGTATATTCTAGTCTTTTTCCAGCTAATCCTTTTTCAAGACAGCCATTTAAACATTTGCAGTGCATAAGAGTCAAGAAAGGACTATCTACCATCTAGGTTGCAACTATGAGTAACCACACCTAATACTGAGGATTCTGAAAGTGAAGTTGTCTTTGTCATGCTGGGAACTGTGACAGCCAAAATGGCAAAAGAAAGGCAACTTGAAAGCTATTTCAAAAAAGTATGACAGTGCAGAAAACAAAGGTAGCAGGAGAAATGGGGATCTCTGAAAGAACAGGACAGGCTGAAGTTATAAACTGGGTGTCCTGACACAGAGGGCTTTTGAGGGACTTTTTAGGTCTGTGACTCTTTGAGACAGAGAACCACATGTCACATGACTCAGGTGGATCCAAGGAAGACATGAAGAGGAAAATGAAGTGAAAAATGTGAAATGGCAAAGGAAGCTGACAGATTTGTGAAAAGAGAAGCAAGCCAAACAAGGTTCTCATCCCTGCATTCACATTTCAAAGCGTTTGCAGCATCATTAGTATTATCACATGGATTTATTGCATTTTAATATTTTATTACGTAACTTTTACTAAATATAAATAAGTTTACATTACCACAAGAAGTTTAGAGGTTTCTCACTTTCAAGAGTTTAGTTGCTCCCTTTAGTTGCCCTAAGGATATGTATGTGTCTGACTTCCCTAGGAAGGTGATTGGACTTTTCTATCACTTGAAGGTTTGTTCCAGAGGAACAACTGCCAAGTGGAGTCACTGGCACATGACCTTGGAAGAAAAGGATGTCTTTAAGAACAGAATTCACCCCATAACTATTTTTGCTCAAAGAAACCCTCTTAAATGTACACTGCATTGTGCAAGAAATTTTCTGTGCTCTGCTTCAAACTAAATTGGCCTGGGATTTTCAGTGGGTGCTCTGAGAAGTGTTCAAGCCTGGACTGTGAAACAGCTCCTGGTGCCCCTGGGATGCTGCTCAGCACAAGGAAGACAGTCCTTCCCAACCTATCCCAGAGCGAGCATTTTTCCAAACACGTGGTTCTCACTGTTCAAAGAGGTCGCATATTGAATCTGGAAGTCAAGGACACGAAAACTGGCCTGTTCCATTTGGCATTTCCCACATTCTAACCTGTACAACATTGTGAAAAATAACCATACTGTATACAACCAAGCATATAGTTTCTTTTCATCTGGATCAGTCTACTTTGTTCTTTTCTTCCACAGCACAGAAAACCTTTAGATTTAGCCTTGTGACATTGTACCTTCTATAACCCAAACATACTTAGTTCAGTTCAGTTCAGTCACTCAGTTGTGTCCGACTCTTTGAGACCCCATGAATTGCAGCTCGCCAGGCCTCCCTGTCCATCACCAACTCCCGGAGTTCACTCAAATTCACGTCCATCCAGTCGGAGATGCCCTCCAGCCATCTCATCCTCTGTAGTCCTCTTTTCCTTCTGTCCCCAATCCCTCCCAGCATCAGGGTCTTTTCCAATGAGTCAACTCTTCACATCAGGTGGCCAAAGTACTGGAGTTTCAGCTTTAGCATCAGTCCTTCCAAAGCACACCCAGGGCCGATCTCATTTAGAATGGATTCGTTGTATCTCCTTGCAGTCCAAGGGACTCTCAAGAGTCTTCTCCAACACCACAGTTCAAAAGCATCAACTCTTCGGCACTCAGCTTTCTTCACAGTCCAACTCTCTCATCCGTACATGACCACTGGAAAAACCATAGCCTTGACTAGACGGACCTTTGTTGGCAAAGCAATGTCTCTGCTTTTGAATATGCTATCTAGGTTGGTCATAACTTTTCTTCCAAGGAGTAAGCGTTCTTTAATTTCATGACTGCAGTCACCATCTGCAGTGATTTTGGAGACCAAAAAGATAAAGTCTGACACTGTTTCCACTGTTTCCCCATTTATTTCCCATGAAGTGATGGGACCAGATGCCATGATCTTCGTTTTCTGAATGCTGAGCTTTAAACCAACGTTTTCACTCTCCTCTTTCACTTTCATCAAGAGGCTTTTTACTTCCTCTTCACTTTCTGCCAAAAGGGTGGTGTCATCTGCATATCTGAGGTTATTGATATTTCTCCCAGCAATCTTGATTCCAGCTTGTGCTTCTTCCGGCACAGCATTTCTCATGATGTACTCTGCATATAAGTTAAATAACTGGAGTGACGATATACAGCCTTGACGTACTCCTTTTCCTATTTGAAACCAGTCTGTTGTTCCATGTCCAGTTCCAACTGTTGCTTCCTGACCTACATATAGGTTTCTCAAGAGGCAGGTCAGGTGGTCTGGTATTTCCATCTCTTTCAGAATTTTCCACAGTTATTGTGATCCACAGTCAAAGGATTTGGTATAGTCAATAAAGCAGAAATAGATGTTTCTCTGGAACTCTCTTGCATTTTCAATGACCCAGTGGATGTTGCCAATCTGATCTCTGGTTCTTCTGCCTTTTCTAAAACCAGCTTGAATATCTGGAAGTTCACGGCTCATGTATTGCTGAAGTCTGGCTTGGAGAATTTTGAGCATTACTTTACTAACATGTAAGATGAGTGCAATTGTGTGGTAGTTTGAGCATTTTTGGCATTGCCTTTCTTTGGGATTGGAATGAAAACTGACCTTTTCCAGTCCTGTGGCCACTGCTGAGTTTTCCAAATGTGCTTGCATATTGAGTGCAGCACTTTCACAGCATCATCTTTCAGGATTTGAAATAGCTCAACTGGAATTTCATCACCTCCACGAGCTTTGTGCGTAGTGATGCTTTCTAAGGCCCACTTGACTTCACATTCCAGGATGTCTGGCTCTAGGTGAGTGATCACACCATTGCGATTATCTTGGTCATGAAGATCTTTTTTGTACAGTTCTTCTGTGTATTCTTGCCACCTCTTCTTAATATCTTCTTCTTCTGTTAGACCCATACCATTTCTGTCCTTTTTCGAGCCCATCTTTGCATGAAATGTTCCCTTGGTATCTCGAATTTTCTTGAAGAGATCTCTAGTCTTTTCATTCTGTTGTTTTCCTCTATTTCTTTGCATTGATCGCTGAGGAAGGCTTTGTTATCTCTTCTTGATATTCTTTAGGCTCCATCAAAAAATAGATACAAATAAAGTCCTTTTAATATCCATGAAATAAATTTCTTGCCTTTGCCTGAAGCTGCTGGTACATGCAAATCAACTCCCCTCCACTATTCTCCTCCCTACCCATCACAAGGGGTACTTTGAGTTCCTGAGTATCTCATGCATACTGTAAAAAAGTTGGTGCCTCTAGTCCCTATTCTTTTTCGGTGCCCACTCGTCTTTTTCCCATAAGTAACTTAAGAACTGCCCCCTTGCCACCAGTGTTAATGGTGCCCACCACCACCACCAGCCATGTCCATGCCAAAGGCATGAGTTCCTGCTACACCCAAAGCCAGCAGTTCCAGTGTTTCAGGGTTTTGTTTGTTCAGTGGGTATTTACTGGCTGCCCACTTTTTCAGACATTGTGGAGGCACCCTCCTCATCTTGTGCCTTACTCGGCCACTTGGACCACTAAGTGATGCCACTTAAGCTAAGTATTTTAGAAAAGTCTTAGTGAAACCAGCTTCTTTAATCTTGACTAGTATTAATAATTCACTGAGCAGGGATTCAAAACCTGTCCAGTAGCCAAGAGAGAGGAGAAAATTATCCTGCCCCTTCCACTGATCTCTACCCTTTCTGCTCCATAAAGCGCCCTTCCAAGCAGACTAACAAGAAAATAAACAAAAATGTCTTTATTCTTTCCCTAAAAAGTGCAAATCAGTGCATGGTCTTTCATGCAGACTGATTGTCAGAGAGGTCATAAACCCTCCACTTTCAGGCATAGCTGCGTTCTCCCCCACTAGCCTTAATTTAACTACTACATTCTGCTATTATTCTGTTAACATAATTTCTTAACTTTCCTGCTTGATTACCAATAACTTGAGAATTTGTCAAGTTTATTCTCTTCTATTCCCTACAGTACCTAAAATACTGTCTCCCATGTCATTATTTAATTGACTTGATAATGACCTTTTGAGTGTAAACCTAGTAAATCCTAAGGATATGACTTAATCTCTTCATGGAGTCACATTCAAAGGAAACACAAGTTGGCTTGCATAACTTGAGGAAAAAAATTTATTATCTCCATTATTGGGAAAGCATTAGCGTTTTATATTATGCATTTGCTGTCCAGAATTTCCCAGAAGGCTGATCTTGGTTATCATTCTTTCTCATTACTCCAGTTATTCCTCTCACATCAATAGCAATTACAAAAAAACAATGAAGTGATACAATCTTGTAAAGTAATTAGCCTCCAATTAAAATAAAGAGTTTATATTTTAAAAATTAAAAAAAAAAAATGAAGCAAAGCCCAAAACCTCTTCTACTTTTACTTATTTCTTCTCCTAGCCCTTCTCCACATTCCCTACTTGGGACACTTCATTCTCTGCCCCTCCTTCTCCAACCTGTCTCTGTGAAAAGCCACCTGTGAAGTAGTTTCATTTCTTATTGTAGTCACTTTTTAAATAAGAATCATCAGTCTGAAGGGGGAGGAAAAATGATCTTTCAAGACCTGACTTGGAAATAAGCCTATGAGAATGAGACAGTAATATTTTTTCCTTGTTAAACAAAAATAAGCATGTTGTCTGTTGATCTGTGTATTATTTTAAAAACTAAAAAACAAAGCTTGAGCTGAATCTATTTTTAGATCTTTTTGGTAATTTTCTCCAAAGGAAAAAAGTTCTGAAACAAAATATGAATGGCTGAAAAGGTATTTTTCTGCAGTATGTTGACAAGCTATTTTTGTAATATTTTTGCCCTTTTAGGCTCTTGTAAATTCAGTCAGCATAAAATTGTCAGAGGGCAACTGAGAACAAATTTTAAACACTACACTCAACTTATATCTAGGAAAACTGTAAAATGAAGACTGGGTCACCTGGATACTTTTCTGCCCATACCTCTACAGTTCAGTTCAGTTCAGTCGCTCAGTCGTGTCCCACTCTTTGCGACCCGATGAATCGCAGCGCACCAGGCCTCCCTGTCCATCACCAACTCCCGGAGTTCACTCAAACTCATGTCCATCAAGTCGGTGATGCCATCCAGCCATCTCATCCTCTGTCTTCCCCTTCTCCTCCTGCCCCCCAATCCCTCCCAGCATCAGGGTCTTTTCCAATGAGTCAACTCTTCACATCAGGTGGCCAAAGTATTGGAGTCTGAGCTTTAGCATCAGTCCTTCCAAAGAACACCCAGGACTGATCTCCTTCAGAATGGACTGGTTGGATCTCCTTGCAGTCCAAGGGACTCTCAAGAGTCTTCTCCAACACCACAGTTCAAAAGCATCAATTCTTCAGCACTCAGCCTTCTTTACAGTCAAACTCTCACATCTTTACATGACCAGTGGANACTGATCTCCTTCAGAATGGACTGGTTGGATCTCCTTGCAGTCCAAGGGACTCTCAAGAGTCTTCTCCAACACCACAGTTCAAAAGCATCAATTCTTCAGCACTCAGCCTTCTTTACAGTCAAACTCTCACATCTATACATGACCAGTGGAAAAACCAGTGGTCTAGACGGACCTTTGTTGGCAAAGTAATGTCTCTGCTTTTTTTTTTTTTTTTAGAGAGAAAGGATTTTTATTTTTTTAACTTGTTATTTTGTATTGGGATATAGCCAGTTAACAATGTTGTATGTTATCTAGGTTGGTCATAACTTTCCTTCCAAGGAGTAAGTGTCTTTTAATTTCATGGCTGCAGTCACCATCTGCAGTGATTTGGGAGCCCAAAAAGGTAAAGTCTGACACTGTTGACACTGTTTCCACTCTTTCCTCATCTATTTCCCATGAAGTGATGGGACGAGATGCTATGATCTTAGTTTTCTGAATGTTTAGCTTTAAGCCAACTTTTTCACTCTCCTCTTTCACTTTCATCAAGAGGCTTTTTAGTTCCTCTCACTTTCTGCCATAAGGGTGGTGTCATCTGCATATCTGAGGTTATTGATATTTCTCCCAGCAGTCTTGATTCCAGCTTGTGCTTCTTCCAGCACAGCGTTTCTCATGATGTACTCTTCATATAAGTTAAATAAGCAGGGTGACAATATACAGCCTTGACATACTCCTTTTCCTATTTAGAACCAATATCCTTCTATTATAGTGATTATCTATAACTGTGTTTTTTGTTTTTTTAAAAAAAAACTGCAAAGTGTATTGGCTTTAAATAATAACCTTTTTATTATCTCATGATTTTGTGGGTTGACTAGGCTCAGCTGGGCAGTTCTGATCCATGCAATGTGGGTCAGGGCTACAATCATCTGAGGACTTGTCTGCAGCATCCAAGCTGGTTCACTGGAACATCTGGTACCTTGACAGGCACAGTTCAAATGCTAATGCTTTCATCCATCTTTTATTTATCTGGACTGGGAGGCTGGGTCTCTCTTTCTCTCTCTCTCTGGCCTGAGGGTCTCTCCTACTCCCCATACTCCCCATATCACCTTTCCAGCAGAATTTCCATGAAGCACAGAGGCTACCTAGCCTTCTTCACACTTAGGTATAGAACTTCCACATTCTGTCGGTTAAATTGATAGAAAGGGCCCATCCAGACAACAAAGAAGGGAGTGAATACTAGAAGATGTGGTTCATGGTAACCATCTCTGGAGATTGGCTGCCTCCACCGCATATAGTTAGCTAGAGCAACTCAATGACCCTTTGGTAATAAGCACTTATTTTTTTCTATTCAGAACATTAATTTAACCTGATTCTTTTTTGTGATATTTCCCCCAAGTGTCCACTAGTACAGTTTTGAAGTCAATGCGTACATTTTTTGTTCTGAAATAAAACTGTGTGTGCTTTACTACAGAAACACCAGTATTCACTATTTTAGATGATTTAGATATCTAGAGGCCTGAAATGAAAACTTAACTAATGATCACTAAATGCAGAAATTCTGATAGAATAGAGCTATACACTTAAACCTAAAGACATAAAGCCAAGTTTCCCAAAGAATGTTCCGTAGCATTGGTGCTCCAGATTATAAACGCTATTGAATGGATTAAGAGTTTGGAGGAAATGCTAGCTTAAACAAAGCTGATTAAAGGAGAAATTTATTAGATCTTTAATATGCAAAGTAGGGTAGAATATTTTGTTTCCTTAACTTATTTGAGCGTGAAACTTTCTGTCTTATCCCCAAGAACTGAAGCTCCACTTAATACTATGGGAAAATGATCTCTATAAAGCATCATGTGCTGTGAAGATCCCATTGTGACCCAATGGCTTTATGCTCTGTACTTTATTGGTGTAAAATATATCCTTAAAGCATGGAAATCATGTTAATCATTATAATAGCCAATAACATCATTAATCATCTTGCCACATAATAGATGCTAAGTACTTAAATCCACTTAAAAGGCACCAGGTATATCACACACATTATCTCCGTTAATCCTCCTAATAGATGCACAAAATAGATAGTACAATTTCTATTTTATAGATGAGGAAACTGAGTTAAAAGAATACCTGCAATTAAGAGGCAGAGTGACGACCTGAACCTCTGTTGGTATGACTCCAGAGTCCATGAGCTTGACTACAGCCCTATATTACCTTCTGTTCTGAACATTGAATCAGTTTACTGCTTCTAATATTAATGCTTCTGTTTTCTTTGAGATTCCACAACTTCAGAATGTACTAATGTTAATCAGGCACCTACAATATGCCAGTCCTTATGCTTTTATGCATATTTTTAGGTGGTTTAGTCCTTACAATAATCCTGGAAGAAAAATGTTGAACATTTCGTGAGGAAAAAAAATAAATTTCCTTGCTTTGATACTGAATGTTTTGCCAACATAGGATAAGCATCTCATAAGTCACTTCAGATCATCACTCAGGAACTCACTCAGTTCTGAAGTACAAACTATCATCCCTCAAATTCCTCCAAAGAATTGCTTCACTGAAGTACCCACAGCATTCAGACTGATTCAAGCATACATAAACCCTTCCTCCAGCCCATTAAGTATCTCCTTGCAGCCCTAGTGAAAATTATACAGAATAATCTGTTTGGAATCTATACTTATTAAATTCTGTATCCATGTGAGTTTCTCTCTTGATTGTATGCAAATGTAAAATAAGTGAATGGAAATTAACAGTACTGCTTGAGTCTTTGCACAATGCCTTTTCAATGCAGCAAAATGGCCCAAAATAACTATAAAAAACATACTTACTTCTGAAGTTATTTCAAGATGGAATCCTGAGCACAAACTTACAAGGCCTTTGAGAGTTCACTGAAACAAAAAGATAGAAACACAAGAAACAGTAACAGTGGAGTAGGTTAGATGGGGGTATGAAGAATGGTGGTCACTAGTGAATGAGATATTTCAACAAACTTCCGGGTAGCTGGACGCAAATGGGAGCCTCTGAGGAGGTGAACTAGCAGAGAATTTGCTACAAGAGGCACTGCAGTGAGGTGAGAGCTTTTCTATTAGTTGCAAAGTTGAAACAACCCCTAGCCCAGAGTTTTTAAATAAGAGAGAAACATAGGGCTATCAATATGTTCTTTATTTTTTTTATAAATTTACTTATTTTAACTGGAGGCTAATTACTTTACAGTCTATGTGAAAACTATGGTCTATGTATGAAAAGCTGTTTTAATTACTCCTCAATTCCCACCTCTACTCAGAGGGAAATCAGCCCAGAAATGTAACCTAGAGATGAGCAGAATGGACTGTGAAGCATTGGTTCAAAGCCTGCTTCTGTCGCTTACTGCTTGCTGTGTGACTTTGGGCAGGTTATTTAATCTATCTGTGCATCCATTTCCTTGTGTGTGATAATAACAGTAACTAGCCCAAAGGACTGCTGTGAGGGGCAAATGGTTTTATGCCTGTGATGTTCTTGGGGCTGGCACATGACCAACAGCTCTATCAATATTAGCTATTGCGTTTATCAGCAGCAGCATCATAACCTCTGGAACAAATCTCTTAAATCAGCCACAGAAGAATATCTGTGGTTTATGGTATGGGAACTGGGGTCTCCAAGTAATGCCCTCCTTAATCTGGAACTTGGGGGATTAGTATCTAACTGCTGGCTCCCTGCCCAACTAACCCTACAGCAATCCTGCCCATGAATGCCTCCCTTCAACTGCAGAAGGTTTTTAGTCAGACTCCCCACCAAAGGAGAGGCAAAGTATATTAGGAAATAGACCCACTAATATAAAGTGAACCCCCTCCCAACTATTCAGTTTGAAATATAAATAGAAAACCAAAGATCTCTAAGCACAGTTTACCAGCATCTTTCTTTAATAGTCAAAGTAATTTTTTATTTTATTTTTTGTTTCCAGTTTTATCAAGATATAATTGACATATAACTGTAAATTTAAGGTGTAAAATGTGATGCTTTGATATACATAAATGTCATGAAATGATCACCACAGTGAGGTTGGTTAACACATTATCATTGTTGTCGTTTAGTCGCTGAGTCACATTCAGTTCTTCTGTGACCCCATGGACTGTAACCCACCAGGCTCCTCTGTCCGTGGGATTTCCCTGGCAAGAATACTGGAATGGGTTGCCATTTCCTTCTCCAGGGGACCTTCCTGACCCGGGGATCATATCCACATCTCTTGCATTGGCAGGCAGATTCTTTATCATTGAGACACCTGGGAAGACCCATTATCATTGTACATAGAGCAGAAATTGATCCCAGGGGAACTAGAGATAATTCAAGGAGCAGAGAGAAGTTAAAAAACAGCAACAAACTCCAATTAGAAATCTCAGATGTGAGACGATTTATACCCACCAAAAAATACATCCATACACACACACACACACACACACACACACACACACACATATGTAATGGACACTAAAAGAAGAAACCAAGAACAACAAGGGAAAAGAGCTTTGGGTATTGAAAACATGATTTCTGAAAATTAAAAAAAAAATTTTTTAAGTTAAAATCAAGGCAGTTCCCCAGGATATAAATTATTATGACAACAAGATGGAAACTAAGAGAAAAAAGAACAAAAGCCTTAGAGGGCCAATTTATGGGAATTTCATATAAAGCTAATGGGCTCTAGGGGGAAAAAACTCAAAATGGATGGTCCAGGGGTACCAAAGATGAGGTTGGAAACTACATCCCATGGCTGAGGAAGGATTTAATGATTCAGGTTGAGGTGCCCTGTGAAGATGGAACGGGGGAGTGACGTCCACACTGCTCACAGTGTTAAGGAACTTTAGGACACTAAGGCCCAAGAGAAAATCCTGAGATGAAAACCCAGTGAGAATAATTACATTATAAACAAGTAAGAAGAACAAAATTTGAATGAGCAACACTAGTTGCTGTAAGCCAGCGCAGCGATGCTTGCCAAGTATTATCCACTCACCTTAGTTAGTAATGGGTGGGAGTGCTGATTGCATGGCCTTTACAAACGGCACCAACCTAGACATGAAAATAAGATCATAAAGGTAAACAAAACAATTTTTATTGTTTGTCCCATAACTCCAGCTAGCCTTCAAAATCCTAAATATTTTAGGATTTCCCCAGCAAGACCTGCAAGTCTTGACTGAGAGGTAGCAGCACGCCCACCTCTCTGGGAAACGTTTGTTCTGTGACATTGTTACTATCAGTGCCAGTGTAGCCAGAGTCTGCTGTTGATAACTGTCCAGGCTGAGGTGGGCCATCACTGCACTTCACCGAACAGGCCTTATCAACAGTCTGCTTAGACTGGAATCCAGCCCCATCACATGCTGAAGTGTAACCTTAGCCTCTCTTGGCCTCAGATTTAACATCTGTAAATTTGGGATAGTAATAGTATTTATTTCACAGTTCTCCTGAGAGGATAAAGTGAGATAATCACATTTAAGAATGGAGCACAGTGCCTAGCCCTTAGGTTAATGTTTGATAAAGGTTTCAAATTGCCAGCATTTGTTGGATCATAAAGAAAGCAAGGGAATTCCAGATAAGCTTCTGCTTCATTGACTACACTGAAGCCTTTGACTGTGTGGATCACAACAAACTGAAAAATTCTTAAAGAGATGGGAATACCAGACTACCTTACCTGTCTCCTGAGAAACCTGTGTGTGGATCAAGAAGCAAGAGTTAGAACGGGACATGGAACAATGGACTGGTTCAAAACTGGGAAAGGAGTACAACAAGGCTGTATATTGTCAGTCTGATTATTTAAATTATATGCGGAGTACATCACGCAAAATGCCAGGCTGGATGACTCAAGCTGGAATCAAGATTGCCAGGAGAAATATCAATAACTTCAGATATGCAGATGACGCTAATGGCAGAAAGTGAAGAGAAACTCAAGAGCCTCTTGATGAGGGTGAAGGAGGAGAGTGAAGAAGCGGGCTTAAACCTCAGCTTCAAAAAACTAAGATCATGGCATCCAGTCCCATGGCTTCATGGCGAATAGATGGAGAAACAATGAAAACAGTGACAGATTTTATTTTCTTGGGCTCCAAAATCACTTGGGCACCAATGGTGACTGCAGCCATGAAATTAAAAGATGCTTGCTTCTTGGAAGGAAAGCTGTGACAAACCTAGACAGTGTATTTAAAAGCAGAGACAGTACTTTGCTGACAAAGGTCCATGTAGTCAAAGCTGTGCCCTCTTCTCAGCTGCGTATTCCCTGGACTTATCTTTATTGTTCTGTCCACTTTCTTCTCAGGATCTGCCTGAGAATTAACAGAAAGATGGAGTCCTCTTTGAGGGACCAGCATCCACCTACATTGCTTCCTTCCAGTTCTTCTCCTATCTCACCCTGGCCTGAAACCTGTCTCCAGTGGAGAAGGAAAAAGTTGTGATCTTCAGTATATGTGCTCTGTGTGGAGGACCTCGGGGGCCTGTTGCTTTGCACTCCTCAGCTTTGATATCTCTAGCGTGGGAGAAACACAAAGGACAAAGCAGAGAAGAGCAAGGAAATGCAAAGAGAGACAAAGTTACTTAGGAAAGTCAAGTTGTTATCTACCACAGACCTGCCACAATTTTGATAACTTACAGACCAGTCCCAGGCATCATGTACTGAGTGAAAACTTACTAGATGCCAGGCATTCCTCTAAACACTTTGTGTGTATTATTAACTCGTTTACTATCATAGCAACCTAGGAGCCTGGTAGGATTTTATTCCCCCTTTTCCAGATGAAAAATGGAGGCTTGGACAAGCTAAAGAAACTTGCCCAGGGTCAGTGAGAGTGTCCAGGAGAAAAATGGACTTCTAGCCTAGGCAGTGTGGTTCCAGGGCTGGAGTCTCTACCCTCCTTCCCTCAACCTCTCCTAGATTGTGAACCAAACAGTCCCTGCGTTTTTCCCTCAGTCTCTGATTGCAGCACAGGGCATGAGTCTGTGGTTGGAGCAGCAGGCGTGTATCAGGGTCACCCCCATGCCCTCCTTATCCTTGAAACTGGTATACCTCCTGCATCCCACCCCACCCCAAACCCCCTCATTTCGGATGGAGTTACTTCCTATATGAATTCCATTTCAGTGGTAAGTTGCTATGCGACTGTGGGCCCACCCCGACCCTCCAGACTTCATCAGGACAGGCTGTGATGCCTGCTTAGAAAGGCACAATGTGATATACAAGGCCAGCTTCAACCACCACCCCACCATCACAGCTATGAGACATTGATCAAGTTTATTTTCTCTGAGTCATAATGGTTTCGTCTCTCCTTCCTTCATGAGCACATAGGTGCATTCTAACCTGGGGTGGCATAAACCTATTCCAGTTGCTCTATGTGAAGCCCTCTGCTTGATTGAGGTCCTTTTTCCTAGAGGGTCAGTCCCATTGTCTGGTTATGTGCATGTCAGAAGTGATATACTGAATGATTCACTCTTAGCAAAGGCTTTTTTTCTTTAGAGAACCACTGCTCCCTATCTATTGGGTTATAACCAGGGTTAAGTCAGTCAGTTTTTCCCTGAAGTTAACTGGACACGTTCTCTTAAATTAATGTGCTTGATAATGATGTTAATAGCTACCATTTAAAAATGAATTTATATCAAAACAGATTCACAGATATAGAAAATAAACTTATGGTTAACCAAAGAGGAAAGGGAAGGAGGGACAAATTAAGAGCATGAGGTTAACATATACAAATTACTATACATATACAGCAAGGATTTACTGTATAGCACAGGGAATTACACCCAAGATCATGTGATAACCTATAATGGAATATAATCTGAAAAAAATATATAAAACTGAATCATTTTGCTGTACACAGCACAGTATTATAAGTCAACTATATTTCATAAAAAATAGCAGCTATAATTTGTATAATACTCAGTATAAGCCAAGTACTGTGCTGAGGTTGATTTGATTTTTAGTCTTATGGGAGAGGAAATCTTATACCCATTTTACCAGATGACAGATTTAGAGGTGAAATAACTTGTCTACAGTCACAAAGCTAGCACATGTCAGGCTTGGACTGACCGGTACCCACTGGAATCCAAGCCCATGCTCTCCATCACTGCTTTCAAATAATATAATAGTAATAACAATAGAGCATAATGAGAAACTTAGTTCTACATTCTCTTTGTTTTTAAAAAAACTGCACATTGGTCCAAGTCACATGTTCCATTAAGCCTTGAGAATAAAATAGAACTCGTCTTAGAACTGTTGACAAGACCAAGGGAAAGAGAAGTCCTGAGAGAAGTTTCAATTATCTGAACATATACAGAAATCTCTGGGAAGTGGACACTTAAATTATTGAAATTGGGTTTGCTGGTTTTATTTAAATTTTCAATGAATGTATTCAGCGGACCTCTCCAGCATAAAGATATGAGACAGTCCCCAGTTGACACCTCAATTAAAAAGTCAAATTTTCTAATATGAATATTTGATGCTGACTTATTTATTCATTGTTGTTTGCTATAATACTCAGTAACATGAATTCACTTGGCCCATTTCCCTTGAGTATTCAGTTTCCAAACTTCTGGTGGTGGGGGGAGGGGGGAGTTTGGAGATTTAAGAAATAGCAAATTAGGTTCGATAGATAAGTGACACATCACTGTTCAGAAGCTATTACGGCTTTAACAGAAAATAGAGTCCAACACCCACACCCTTTGATAGACCTGATTAACAAGAAATTTTCTCCAAGCAGATGGAGCGTGAAAATTGCTGCCCCTTGGAGTAAGTTGTCTAATTGAGTTGAATATTTTCATTTGGTTTTCCACTGTTCTTATTATTATTGCCATTTTAGCTTATGCATTACAGCCATAGCATATGCCTCTGGGTACAAGAGGAAGGAAAAACTCAATTTTAGTGTTTGTCTTATTTGCATTTTACTTGAAGCAATTTGGTTTGCCACATGGAGTGAATAAAGCTGTCACGTTACTTTTTTTCCAAAAAGAACACAATAACTATAATGGACTATGCATTCATTACTGAGTAGATCAATTTTTTTCTTCCATTGGATGGCATAAAATGGGGTATAGATTCAAACTGAGTTGTGCCTGTTGAATCATGAGGCACAGTTCCCACCTACACATGTAATAGGTCCTGGCTTTTCTACCAGGGTTTTCCAAACACATTACCTTTTTCTGAAGAATATTACAGGCATCCCTCAGAGGTATGATGGGTTTGGTTCCAGACCACAGTAATAAAGCAAATACTACAATAAAGCGGGTCACACAGTTTTCAGTGTTTCAGTGAGTATAAAAGTTATGTTTATGCTACATGTAGTCTATTAAATGAGAAATAGTATTATGTCTAATGAAAATGCACATACTTTAAAAATACTTTATTGTTAAAAGATGCTAACTGTCATCTGAGCCTTTGGCCAAGTGTAATCTTTTTGCCCGTGTCTTGCCTCCATGCTGATGGTTGCTGATTAATCAGGGCGAGTGGTTGCTGAAGGATGGGTGGCAGTGGCAATTTCTTAACCTAAGACAGCGGTGACACTTAACACATCGATGGATTCTTCCTTTCACGAATGGTTATTTCTCTGTAGCATCTACTGTTTTATAGCATTCTACCCACAGTAAAACTTTCAAAATGGGAGTCAAAGCAACAGCAGGGTTTGAGAAGATTATCAGCTACGTTTATGTAATATTTCAGCAATCTTTACTGCAACGTTACCAGAAATAGATTCCATCTCCAGAAGCTACTTTCTTTGCTCATCTACAAGAAGCAACTCCTCATCCGTTCAAGTTTTATCATGAAATTCCAGCAATTCAGTCACATCTTCAGGCTCTACTTCTAATTCTAATTCTCTTGCTGTTCCTACCACATCCACAATTTCTTCCTCCACTGAAATCCTCCACCCCTCAGAGTCAGCCATGAGGATGGGAATCAACTTCTTCCACATTCCTGTTGCTGTTGATATTTTGACCTCTTCCTATGAATCAAGAATGTTCTTAATGATGTCTAGAATGGTGAGCTCTTTGCAGAATGTTTTCTATTTACTTTTCCCAGGTTCATCAGAGGTATCACTAAAGCCTTAGAAACTGTATTTCTTAAATAATAAGACTTGAAAGTAAAAATTACTTCTTGATCCATGGGCCACAGAATGGATGTTGTGTTAGCAGGCATGAAAAAAACATGAGTCTTGTACATCTCCGTCAGAGCTTTTTGGGTGACCCAGTGCATTGTCAATAAGCTGTAGTTTTTTTTAAAGGATTTTTGTTTTCCCTTGAGCAGTAGGTCTCAACAGTGGACTTAAAATATTCAGTAACCGTGTTGTGAACAGATGTGCTGACACCCAGGCTTTGTTGTTCCATTTATAGAACACAGGCAGAGCAGAGTGTGCATAATTCTTAAGGGCACTAAGATCTTCTCAGTGGTAAATAAGCATTGGCTTCAGCTTAAAGCTATCAGATGCAACAGCCCCTAACAAGAGAGTCAGCCTCTCTTCGGAAGCCAAACACTGACTTTTCCTCTCTAGTTAGTCCTAGATTGCATCTTCTTCCAGCATAAGACTGTTTAATCTACAGTGAAAATCTGTAACCACCTTTATTATTCAGCTTAACTAGATCTTCTGGATAACTTGCTGAAGTTTCTGCATCAGCACTTGCTGTTTCAGCTTTCACTATGATGTCATGAAGACAACTTCTTTCCTCAAACCTTATGAACCAGCCTCTGCCAGCTTCAAACTTTCCTTGTGCAGCTTCCTCACCTCTCTCGGCCTTCACAGAAGAGAGTTAGGGCTTTGCTCTAAGTTTTAAGGAAGTGTTGTGGCTGATGTGATCTTCTGTCCAGACCACAACTTTCCCCAGATCATCAATAAAGCTCTTTCACTTTTATATGCTGTTCACTGGAGCAGCGCTTTTAATTTTCTTTAAGCATGTTTCCTTTGCATTCACAACTTAGCTGGCTGTTAGGCCAAATCTAGGCCTTTTGAACCAGTCTTGGCTTTCAACATGCCTTCCTCACTAAGCTTAATCATGTCTAGTGTTGATTTAAAGTGAGAGACATTCGACTCCTTTCATTTGAACACTTCTAGGCCATAACAGGGTTATTAATTGGCCTAATTCCAGTATTATTGTGACTCAAGGACTAGGGAAGCTGGAGGAGAGTAAGAGAGATGGAGGAATACTGGGTCAGTAGAGCAATCAGAACACACGCATTTATCACGTTCACTGTTGTCTATGGTCATGGTTCATGGCGCCCCAAACTGATGACAATACTAACATCAAAGATCACCAGTCACAGATGACCATAACAAATGTCATACTAATAATTTAAAAGTTTGAAATATCGCAAGAATTACCAAAATGTGACTGAAAGACATGAAGTGAGCAAATGCCATTGGAAAAAATGATGACGATAGACATGCTTGACACAGTGTTCCTTCAGTTTGAAAAAATGCGTTACCTTTGAAACACAATAAAGCAAGATCTGGCTGTACTTAAGATGCAATAAAAAGACATTTTCTGGCTTATACATACTCATTTTCTATAGGAAAATGTAAATTAAAATACGATCTTTGACTCCCAAAAAGTACTCTGTTAAATATTCATCTTTCTTCATCTCTTGGGGACTTGAATTTCTCTTACTTTTTTTCCTCTTTTTCTGTTGTTTTCTTTACATTCTCATCTACCATCTGCTGCTGCTGCTGCTGCTAAGTCGCTTCAGTCGTGTCCGACTCTGTGCGACCCCATAGATGGCAGCCTACCAGACTCCCCCATCCCTGGGATTCTCCAGGCAAGAACACTGGAGTGGGTTGCCATTTCCTTCTCCACATCTACCATCTAGCTATTGCCAAATCCTTCTTTATATGTTAGCGATCTTCATTGTGTTTAAACTAGGATTCAGACTTGTCTGTCTCTGCCTGGAGGTTCACTGGTCGACCCCTCAGAGCTCTGTTTGCATAAAGTATTGAGGATCTCCCTAGGAAATAGCTTATGGCAAAATGAGGGGACTGGAGGGGAATATGTTTGTTTCAAAACAGTGGAACAGGGCTGGAGGAGAGGGTCATTTGAGCAAGACATGATCATTCAAATCATTCATTCCCCACTCAGTTCCCTTGGGAGTAGAGACTATAAATAAAAACCTTTAAGAAGTGTTTTACTAAAAATATATTTAGACAGTGATAGCATATAGAAGCATATTTGGTAACATGGATAATAGATGGTCATATAATAATTAATGTGTATTGTACATTTTCTAATCACAAAACACTATATATAATCTTAATCAAACACACTGTCATGGTCACCACAGTGACCCTATGTTATGGTCATTATTTTTTCCCATTTTACAGAAAAAGAAACTACAGGGGAGAAATATATTTTTCCTGTGAACATGCAGCTAAAAAGTGGCAGATCCAAGATTCTAACTCAAATCTCTGATTTTAAAATCTACTGCCTAGGCCACATTGAAGTACTGTCTTCCACCAAGACAAACTGGAGCACCTCAGAATATGGAATGGAAACCATAGGCTGTAGAAATCACATGTGTCTGCCTTTGTCTGTGGTCTAAGACGGGAGGGTAACAGGTCACTTAGTATGGGGACCTGATCCCTTCCAGCCCAAGTCACAAGGCTCTCATTGGCTTTTAGCAACTTCTTAGCTGCTGAGTAAGTCAGGAGGAAAGTGATTCCTGGCAGACGGTAGCCTGGATGACTGTCTTGAGAATACAAGTGAAGTAACTTTTGGGTTTCCAGGATACTGAGGAGAAATTCAAAAGCAATGGAAGTTCTAGTAAGCCAGGGTCAGAGTAAAATGAATTGTTTTGTTCTCTCTTTAAGACTTTGTTTTTAACCTCAGGCTGGTTAAGCTTAGAGAAACAGGTTACACTAAGAACCCATAAATCAGGATCCATCTGATAATGAAACAAGGAGAATTGCCCCTTGTTTTTACATTCTGTTGCTTCTTAATGTCAGTTTGTGTCTTCTGGGAAAGAAGACAATTCTTCATATGCTGTATTTTGCTCTGTTTTCTTCCTGCTGAGTGTACTGAGGAGCAGGACAATTTCTGCCTCTTTCCCCCCTAACCTCAATTATTATTAAAAACTATTTCTAAATACAGGTCCTTTACCAAATGACAAAGTGTGTCACTAAGCCTATTTGGAACACTGACTCTGCATAAGAGGTAAGGAGTAAAGTCCTGGAGCCTTCAAAGGTGACTGACTAAGCTGCGGTTCACTGCTCTTAATTTCACTCTTGTGGCGGGACATATTTAACTCATCACACACAAGACAAAATAAAACAGCTAACTGAAGTCTAAGTAACAAGATGGCAGGGGTCTTTAGGCATGGAGTGCCATTCCTGCATGGGGACTTGGCCCCCATTCTCTATCAGTCCTGGCTATGTTTGGGGTAAGCACTGTTTTCACCCGATTCTTCTTGGCGTTTCCACTCCCTTCCATCAGGTATTTCATCCATCATGGACTGTTTCTATAGACACCTCCTTTCTCCCCTTCCACATCTTTTCTCAGACACTCACTGAAATTACTGAGCTCTTAGGAGCCACCTTCAAATCAAGCTACTAATGACATGTTCTTGCCAACCCTTACTCTTTAGGCCCATCATTTTCTTGTTTGCTTAGAAGAGTCCAGAAGTATTTCTCCATCTTTCAATATCTTTAAGCTACATGAGGGTGATGTACTAAAAGCCAGTTAATAAGACCACAGACTAAAGGCGAAGCACTGAGATCGACTTATATGTGCTCAAATACCACCTAAGATGTCAACTGTGCACCAGGAAGTTTGTAATGAATTATGTGAGAGAGAGAGAGCAGCTTNTATTGCCAAATCCTTCTTTATATGTTAGCGATCTTCATTGTGTTTAAACTAGGATTCAGACTTGTCTGTCTCTGCCTGGAGGTTCACTGGTCGACCCCTCAGAGCTCTGTTTGCATAAAGTATTGAGGATCTCCCTAGGAAATAGCTTATGGCAAAATGAGGGGACTGGAGGGGAATATGTTTGTTTCAAAACAGTGGAACAGGGCTGGAGGAGAGGGTCATTTGAGCAAGACATGATCATTCAAATCATTCATTCCCCACTCAGTTCCCTTGGGAGTAGAGACTATAAATAAAAACCTTTAAGAAGTGTTTTACTAAAAATATATTTAGACAGTGATAGCATATAGAAGCATATTTGGTAACATGGATAATAGATGGTCATATAATAATTAATGTGTATTGTACATTTTCTAATCACAAAACACTATATATAATCTTAATCAAACACACTGTCATGGTCACCACAGTGACCCTATGTTATGGTCATTATTTTTTCCCATTTTACAGAAAAAGAAACTACAGGGGAGAAATATATTTTTCCTGTGAACATGCAGCTAAAAAGTGGCAGATCCAAGATTCTAACTCAAATCTCTGATTTTAAAATCTACTGCCTAGGCCACATTGAAGTACTGTCTTCCACCAAGACAAACTGGAGCACCTCAGAATATGGAATGGAAACCATAGGCTGTAGAAATCACATGTGTCTGCCTTTGTCTGTGGTCTAAGACGGGAGGGTAACAGGTCACTTAGTATGGGGACCTGATCCCTTCCAGCCCAAGTCACAAGGCTCTCATTGGCTTTTAGCAACTTCTTAGCTGCTGAGTAAGTCAGGAGGAAAGTGATTCCTGGCAGACGGTAGCCTGGATGACTGTCTTGAGAATACAAGTGAAGTAACTTTTGGGTTTCCAGGATACTGAGGAGAAATTCAAAAGCAATGGAAGTTCTAGTAAGCCAGGGTCAGAGTAAAATGAATTGTTTTGTTCTCTCTTTAAGACTTTGTTTTTAACCTCAGGCTGGTTAAGCTTAGAGAAACAGGTTACACTAAGAACCCATAAATCAGGATCCATCTGATAATGAAACAAGGAGAATTGCCCCTTGTTTTTACATTCTGTTGCTTCTTAATGTCAGTTTGTGTCTTCTGGGAAAGAAGACAATTCTTCATATGCTGTATTTTGCTCTGTTTTCTTCCTGCTGAGTGTACTGAGGAGCAGGACAATTTCTGCCTCTTTCCCCCCTAACCTCAATTATTATTAAAAACTATTTCTAAATACAGGTCCTTTACCAAATGACAAAGTGTGTCACTAAGCCTATTTGGAACACTGACTCTGCATAAGAGGTAAGGAGTAAAGTCCTGGAGCCTTCAAAGGTGACTGACTAAGCTGCGGTTCACTGCTCTTAATTTCACTCTTGTGGCGGGACATATTTAACTCATCACACACAAGACAAAATAAAACAGCTAACTGAAGTCTAAGTAACAAGATGGCAGGGGTCTTTAGGCATGGAGTGCCATTCCTGCATGGGGACTTGGCCCCCATTCTCTATCAGTCCTGGCTATGTTTGGGGTAAGCACTGTTTTCACCCGATTCTTCTTGGCGTTTCCACTCCCTTCCATCAGGTATTTCATCCATCATGGACTGTTTCTATAGACACCTCCTTTCTCCCCTTCCACATCTTTTCTCAGACACTCACTGAAATTACTGAGCTCTTAGGAGCCACCTTCAAATCAAGCTACTAATGACATGTTCTTGCCAACCCTTACTCTTTAGGCCCATCATTTTCTTGTTTGCTTAGAAGAGTCCAGAAGTATTTCTCCATCTTTCAATATCTTTAAGCTACATGAGGGTGATGTACTAAAAGCCAGTTAATAAGACCACAGACTAAAGGCGAAGCACTGAGATCGACTTATATGTGCTCAAATACCACCTAAGATGTCAACTGTGCACCAGGAAGTTTGTAATGAATTATGTGAGAGAGAGAGAGCAGCTTTGAGATGGCTTGCCCTTTTTCCTTTATGACCTGATGTCTATCCAAGTCTACTGAATAAGCAACTACAAAATGCAGAAGAGAACAGCAGTAAAGAAAAATCTTCATGGTAGAGCAGTGAACACAGACAAACCATGGCTCTCTCCACTTCCTAACACATGAGACCAAATGAATATTTGCTAAAAGAGAAAGAGAGGGAGATTGAGTTAGACACTGGACTTAAGCTTGTACCTGATGAGTTCCAAAATCCTTTCTTGGTGAGATTTTATGACCCAGTAAGAGGGAGAACTTAAATTTTAATATCTACATTAAACTCACCATGTTCCATTGTTTCCTAGTCCAATCCTCTCTGTATATACAGATTGCTAAGCAATGTGGTGGCCAACATTGAGATTAAGGCAGGGAGAACAGAATCAAGGCAATGGAAAGAATTTCAAAGGCCATTTATTTTATACCCAGTTGGCAATTAAATCATCCCATAAAAGGATAGAGGATGATATAATGGAAAGCTTTAATAGGCTCCAATAGGCTTTGGAGCCAAATAGAGCTGGGTTTGAATTCCTATCCTGCTTCTCATAGGCTACATGTCTTCAGGCAATTTAACAGCTTTGAGCCCCTGTTTCCTCTTTGACAAAACATAAACCATAAGAAAATATGTTAGAGGGTTTTTGTGGCTTACACAGAATGACACACAGAAGGACTTCAAATTATGTTAGTTCCGTCCCCTGCCTAAAAGCTCTATGCACGTGGTTAAATATTTAAAAGGTATGCCTCAATTTCCCTTAGGATATCAGCATCTTAGAAATTTCTAGTGTCTTAATTCTACAAATTTTATAATTCTGGCCTTTACTGTTTTTTAATATTTTACTTATTAGTTGGAATTGCAATTGAAAAAATCACTACTGCCAAATCCCCATTTGTACAATAAGCTTTCATAAACTCAAAGATCATTGTCAAGTCCCTTGTGTGCCTGTTGTAAAACCCAACCCTCTCTCCTCATTTGGCAGAGGTCTTTGAAGAAAATAATTCTTTTAAACACTTAGGGTATCACAAGGTCTTAACCTGCCCTGAGACAGGAGCTGGATTTTCACTCCAACAGGCAGAACCCTAAATGTTAATAGGAATTCTAAGTATGGCAGAAATATATCAGAGCTGGAGTAAAATAAAACATGTATTTTTCCTTCTACTAAATTGATGTTAAAGTCTCTCCAAAGATCTTTAGCTTAAAATAGTTATTGGTGACTTGCAGGGTGACTGGAAACAGAGGAATCCCTATCTTTCAAACATGGGGATTGTTTGAAAGTGGAGTAAATGTATAGTACAGGGAACTATAGTCAATATCTTGTAATAAGCTATAATGGAAAATAATCTCAAAAGTAATATATATGTACATGTATAACTGAATCACCTTGCTGTGCATCTGAAACATTGTAAGTCAACTGTACTTCAATAAGATATATACATTATCAAATTAAAAAAAAGTGGAGTAAAAATCTAGGGACTGAGTCTTAATCCTTGGTGATTCTCAGGGACCAGGGTCATGCCTGGCACTGAAATACTAACCAGAAATCTCCACTACACCAAATTAAAATTACTTTGTCACCTCCACAAAAACTATAAGACTACCCAGCAGTACTTTTAAATAGAAAACCAGATAATATAGACATTAAAATCTAATAATATTAATATTTTAGTTATTATTTTAAAGTGATATTACTATTTCCTTAAGAATGTTGCCCTTTTAAGCAAACAATATCACTTTTATTAAGCTATTGAAAAAGTATTTCAAAGGTTATTAGTTGTAGGTGATAAGCTGCTAATTCTTCAATTCTTTTCTGGTTCCAATTCAAAATACTCAATAAGATTTACCAAAAATGAATTTGTCTCTGTGGAATAGATTCATTTGCTTATGCTTCTGCCTGCAGTGGACAGAAGCAGTCTGTTGTGTTTGCTTCAGAGCTTCCACTTCCTTTGATGGCTGATATTCATTCATGCGTATGTAGCAATGCACAGGCTTCATAAATGCATGAAAGTGAAAAGTGAAAGTGTTAGTCATTCAGTCGTGTCCAACTCTTTGCAACCCCATGGACGATAGCCTGCCAGGCTCCTCTGTCCATGGAATTCTCCAGGCAAGAATACTGGAGTGGGTTGCTGTTTCCTCCTCCAAGGGATCTTCCCGACTGAGGGATCAAACCTGATCTCCTGCATTGCAGGTGGATTCTTTACCATCTGAGGCACCAAGGAAGTGCTTGTAAATTCATGAGGAAAACTTATTTAAGGGATAAAATAATCCAAATACTGTATGTCAAAGTCCTCTGTCATGCAACTGGGTAAAAATGCTGGTGACTACCTTATGGGGTTGCAGTACAGTGTAAGTGGGATAATGAATAGAAGCCATTCAATATATGTCTGGGATATAGAAAGTGGTTGGCACCAAATTAATGTTATTAGTGATCATAGGAGCAAGATGTGTTCATCTATTAGGCGGGCCTGAGTTCAAATCCCAGCTCAACCACTTCACTGCTGTGTAATTGGGGGCAAGTTTTTTAATCTCTCTAAGCCTCAGCTTTCTCATTTACAAAACCGGGACACTTATGGCATGTACCTAAAAGAATTTTTGAAAAAGTTGAATTGAAAGAATTTAGCACAATGTATATTGCTTTGTATGCAGTAAATGCCTATTATCATCATAATCATTAATAATGATAATAATTTTGTCTATACTCTTCTCCAGGGGAAAGTGCTTAATAAAATATATATCAAGAAAAATAGTAAAGTATTCTGGAATAGTTTACTGCTGAATACTTCAGTAGCACAGTAGTATAAATAATTCTTTTTTATTTTACTTATTTCTTTAATTGAAGTAGAGTTGACTTACAATAAAGTTAATTCCAGGTATACAATAAAATTTCAGGTATGCAACATAGTGATTTAATATTTTTATAGATTATACTACATGTAAAGTTATTATAAAATATTGATTATATTACTTGTACTGTACCGATATTCTTGCCTGGGAAATCCTATAGACAGAGGAGCCTGGTGGGGTTCAGTCCATTGAGTTGTGAAAGAGTCAGACATGACTGACAAAATAGCAACAACAACATTATATCCTTATTTATTTCTTATTATTATATCTGATTTATTTCATACATAATAGTTTGTGATTTTTTTTTCTTAAATAGTGTTCAGATACTTGTGGTATGTTTTATTTATTTATTTATTTGTGGCTGCATGGCTTACAGGATCTTAGTTCCTTGACCAGGGACTGAACACGAGTCCTCAGCATGACAGTGAGGAGTCTTCACCACTGGACTGCTGGGGGATTCCCAGTAGTTTGTGCCTCTTATTCTTTCACCAGTCTTGCCCTTTATTCCATCCTCCTACCTGCTGATAACCATTAGTTTGTTCTCTGTTATCTGTGAGTCTGTTTATTTTTTGTTATATTCATTTGTTTTATTTTTCAGATTCCACATGTAAGTGAAAGCATAGTGTTTGTCTTTGTCTATTTCACTAAGCATAATATCCTCTATGTCCATCCATGTTGTTGCAAATGGCAAAATTTCAGTTTCTTGTGGCAGAATAATATTGCAGTGTGTATTTGTATAAATATATATACGCCACCTCTTTATCCATTCATCTGTGATGGACAGTTAGGTTGTTTCCATAGCATGGCTATTGTAAATAAAGCCACTGTGAACATTGGGCTTCATGTATCTTTTTGAATTAGTGTATTCCCTTTCTTCAAATACATACCCAGGAGTGGGATTGCTGGGTCATATAGTACAATTTTTATCTTTTAAAGGAGCTGGTAATGTTCTATTTCTTGATCTGGGTGATGACATAGTGAAGGTATCCTTAACACCTATAGGCATGTTTAAAATCACATTAAATTAAATAATAATATAATCTACTTTGCTGAAGCTCATCTTTGCCACATAATATGTCATAATAATATACTAACCCTGTCAATTTAATGTGAAAGAAATTCATTTAATTAATTGTCAAATAAACTGGTGTGTCCTGTAGCCCCACAAAACCAGCATCTTTTTTCTTCCCTCAACTATAACTCATTTTTATGGCCAGTGATGAGATGGCCCCACAGCCCTCAAAAGTTCTTGAGGCTCTTCCATCATATAGTTCATCTTGGTAACTCTCAGACACTTTACAAAATAATTCACATTATGCCGCAGCGATTACTATCCAATTAATATAGGACATTAGTGACATTTTTAAGGTCCCAGGCTCCACTTTATCCTAAGTTTGTGAAAGGTTACTATTTAATGACAACTGGTCCATTCTCAGATTTCTCCTTTATGACAACTGTCACAGCCTCAGAACATGCTCCTTATGTTTAAATAAATTCCTTCACATTAAACTGATCCCCCCCAAACACACCAGTCTAATTTCAAAAATTGTAATAAATATTTCAGTGGCATCTTGGTGGCGTTGGTTTGGTCACATGTCTGTTTCTAAGCCAATCACTGTGGACACGAAAATATGAGGCTTTATGTGACCAAGTATGGCTCAGATACCATCCTTCGTCCTGTGCTGAAGGCAGCTGCATCAGGACTATACATAGTGAGAGTGGCAAGTATTGGATTCCCAGTTAACAACTGGGGATGGACTGGACTCTGATTGGCCCAAAACTAACAAATGTCTACTACTCTAGGGAAGACCCATGAGCCATTGGAACACAGAACAGCAAGACTGGGACTTTTTAGTTAGGCCAGATGAAAGCTGAGAAACCACCTAATGGAAATCTTTAAAACTATAAACATTCTGCGCTTCCCAAGTGGCGCCAGTGATAAAGAACCTGCCTGCCAAGGCAGGAGACATAAGAGATATGGGTTCAATCTCTAGGTTGGGAAGATCTTTGGAGGAGAGTGTGGCAACCCATTCCAGTATTCTTGCCTGGAGAATCCCATGGAACAGAGGAGCCTGGCAGGCTACAGTCCCTAGGGTCACAAAGAGTTGGACACACCTGAAGTGACTGAGCAGCAGCAGCATGAACATTTTATATTCATGAATATCTAACCCTTAATTATTAAAATAAAAATACCAGTTTGAACTTTTGAAAGTTATTTCAGTAGTGAGAAGTTAGAAACACCCAAAACTCCCATGCCTCCCTTTGAAATGTGAGCCACATGACCCTCTCATGTCATCTGTATGTGTCTCCTGAGCCTGGGTTTTCCACCAACCTCAGTAATCGTGTTCAACTCAACGTGCATGATGGGAATGGTTTACATGCAGTTTTAAATCACTGAAAAGTTTAGGGGTTAAGCAAAGCAGAAAGACACACTAGACTATAAAGAAAAAATGCATTCTGTTACTTCATTTCCACACCCAACAGAGAGAAGAAAATGCAGCTGTAATCTGTAGCCATGAGTCAAGAGAGTGAGGAAAAAACGTAAAATTTGAGGAAATTTTGCTTGAGACCAAAAACAAAGCAAACAAACAAATGTTAGTGTATTAAAGATAAATATTTATATTCAAATTTTTGTGATTTTATTTTTTCATGTTATACCACATATAAAAATATTATATATTATATAACACAAAATATTGTGTTATTATACACAGTCTCCTAGTAGGTAATTGACTATTTGATGAGCACTTTTGCTTCCTTTTCATCTTGTTCTCCTAAAGTAAATGTCTGATGAAGTTTGATTCATTCACTGTGGGTTATTTTCTCAAAAAAGCTAGAAATTCTTAAAAATGTAAATGTGTCCTTTGGGCAGGCTTCATTCTCTTTGCTTTTGTCCTGGGATATCATTGTGCTTTCCCAGTGACTTAGCCACTGAGAGGTGATAAAAAGAATGATCTACTTCAAAGATTTGTGGCTCATTATGGGCACTGAGGGACAAAGTTGAAATAAAAGGTCACAATGAGATTTGATTGTTCTTTGTGTCTGTCACAGACAGGAATAAAGGCACACTTTGGAAAAGAAATTGGGAAGAGAATTTCCTTTGTAAGTTACGCGAAAAGCACAGATAATGTACATTTACAGAAAGTAAATGTCTTCAGGATGTCAAGCATCGAAACTGTGCCAAGAAAATTTGAAACAAAACCTTTTTAAAAATATATGGATGCTACATTTCTAGAGGTTCAGGATCTATAAACTCAGGATACAATCTCTTTTTTTAAGTATTGGGGGTTGGTGTGGGGCAGCCACTCCTTGTTTTACTCACCTGTGCCCATTGACCTGATCAAAGGTGTGGTGACAAGAGTAAAACCTTATACATATTTGCTTACTTTACCAAACAGCCATCTATGGGACTCATTCCCTGTGTCAGAAATACAACACAGAACAAGAGAAAGCCTTTGCCTAGTGAAAAGCCAAGTAGAAAGATAGAAATTCAATTAAAAAAAATATTGTGATTGTAGCAAGAGACATAAACTATAAGCAAGGGTGAGACTGAAGTATCCAACTAGGCTACCACAGTGGTTTGGGATAGAAGGAGAGAGATCCAGGTGGCGTCTTGAAAGAGTTAGATGGGGGGAGGGAGCAAGGGGACATGGCAAGAAGAGAAAGCAGTACTATTTCAAGCAGAGGGAACTACACCTTTGAAGGTTTTGAGATGGAAGGGAACATGAAGTGTTCCATGAACTCAAAGAATATGGATCAGAGGAAAGCAGGGGGAGGGTGAGAATGGAAGCTGGAGGTAAACAGAGGCAGAACACATGGAGTCTTGGTGATATAAGGATCTGAAGCTTTAGAAACTAGCAACAATGGAAATCCATAGGAGAGGTGGTGGTGTGTTTTCTTTTTTTTTTTCCCTCAAGTCCTTGTCATTGTCATATTTTCTTATTTTCAAAGATCTCCTTTTTCAGTTTGCAGAATCAACTGGAAAAGTGTAAGCACAAATATAGGGAGACAAATTTGTGTTTATATTCATCATTGTGGTCCAGAAGCAGATAGTGACTTTGTCCACCAGAGTGGCCAAGTTGATAGAGAAATAGAAGGATTTGAAAGATATTTAGAAGACAGAGTCAAGAATGTCATGGATGAAAGTGCCTCTCATGTTTCTAGACAGAAAGGAGGCATGTCCCTGACACTGAGACCTCCAAAGGCAGAGGATGATTTAGGAGAGATTGAGTTCAGTTCTGGAAATGTTGCTTGTGTCATAGCCAAGTGAGAAAGGAGTTGAAGTTGGGTCTGGGATACAGTGGAAAAGTCTAAACTAGTTACATTTGCAAATTTAATAAACACTTTCAAATGCTTGCTAATTACCAGTCACTGCCTACATGCTTTATAAATATTGTTTTCTCTTCCTAGTAGCCCTCTGAGGGAAGTACAATTGTTAAGCGCATTTTACCTATGAGAAAACTGAGGCCTAGAAGTATTAGAGTCTCCCAGCTAGGTCATGAGCCAGAATTCAAACCCAATCTGGCTCCAGAGTCCACACTCTTAACCACTAGGCTACCAGATGGAGCCCAGCAACAAAGCAGGTGTGGGTGAGACTGCAGAGTAATAGGAAGGGAGAACTCTAAGGAACTCTAACTATTAAAGATGGGGAGGGGAGGATGAATTGGCACAGACTCATCACTTCCACAGATCCGTGAGGCCCATTTGTCCCAGCAGGTTTGTCCAGTGAGACCTCACTCTCTGAGGTTAGCAGAGCCCACCAGGGAGTCAGATGATTCTCACCTCCATGAATCTGGACAGGCTCCCTACCATCTACCAAGTCTGAGGTTTATCCTGCTTGAGAAACCAGGACTCAGCAACCATACCGCTTTCTAAACTCTGCACAATTGGTGTTCCTCCAAGGCTGACTCTTTTGCCAATAACTTGACTTGTACTATTTTTAGTGAAGTACCATGTAGCAAGCTGTTCCTTAAAATATTTCCAGTCTGGAGTGCTGTCAAGAAAGAAATCAAAAAAGAAAAAAAAAAAAAAAAAAACGGGAGTAGGGGGTGATGGTAGGAAGAGAAGAAGAATTATGAAAAAGATTGAGGAACACACCCCAAAACTGCTGAGGAAAGAACATAATCTTCTAAGTGAGAAGACTGGAAAGCCATCCTCACATCCCAGTCACTCTCAACCTCAAGAAACTGCCACCACTCATATCCATATCATTCCTAAGTAAACAGTTACCTGGTTCCTTTTCAGTGATGTTGTCAGCTGGTTTCTACTCAAGGTAGAATTTTACTTACCTTGTCATCAGAAAGCCATGTAACATTGTGTTTAAGAGCACAGGCTTTGAAACCAGCATGGTGTGTGTGAATACTGGCTCTATGCTAAATGTATGACTTTAGGAATTTATTTACCTGTGGCCTCAGTTTCCCATCTGTAAAACGGGGATGAAAACAAAATCTCTTTTGTAGGATACTTATGAAATATTTGCTCTTATATCTTATGCGCAGTGCAGTAAATACTAAAGAGGCATTAATTAATCTTATTTTTATTATTGTTAGAAGTGCCAGTACTCTTCAGATGCCTTTAGTAGCATAAAACCATGGTTATTTTCAAGAGCAAAGAGTATATGAATAGTTAGTCATAGTCACAGGCCATTAAAGGCAGGTTTTTAAACTTAAGTTGAGTAGGACAAGTTGAATGACTCTCAAATATTGTTTGTATCAGGGAGCAGTCAGAGAAGCGGTGTGGGTGCATGCCTGCACAGCACATGCATGTGTATGGAGAGAGGCAGACAGACAGACAAAGATTACAATTTGTCCTAGAGATTTGACTTAACGCAACTGTGGGATTCTGGTTTGTCAGTCTCTGTAAGTGTATTGCCTCCTGTCTGACACTGGAGCTGGAAACCACAGGACAGGACAGGACAGCAGAAGGGAAGATGGATGTAGCGCCAGGGAGAACAAGGCCAGTTGGGAACCCACAAATATGAGCTGGAACCCCCAAGGACAGACTGCGACTTTCCTCGGTTCTCATTATCCTTGACTGTGATTACACAGCTACCCTACAGCAGTGGGGGCCTTCAGTCAAGGGACTAAACACAAGCAAATGGTCTTGGAGTCAGATACGTAGAAGTTAGGCAGTTCTAGGCCCATCCACTGCCTCATACCAGTAAGGTGAGGAACCAAATAAATAACAACATGTGTAAAATACAAAACGATGGTCACCTTGCTTTGGCCTCTAAATATCCCTCTTAAATCTCTTCTGACAGATGGAGAGAACAAATGTATGAACACCATACATTCTAATGGCAGTGGGTGAATTGGGAGATGGGTTGACATATGCACACTATTGATACTATGTGTAAAATAGATGAATAATGAGAACCTACTGTATAGTTCAGGAACTCGCAGTGCTCTGTGCTGTGCTGTGCTTAGTCACTCAGGCATGCCTGACTCTTTGCAACCCCATGGATTATAACCCACCAGGCTCCTCTGTCCATGGGGGTTTCTCCAGGCAAGAATACTGGAGTGGGTTGCCATGCCCTCCTCCAGGAGATCTTCCTAACCCAGACATCGAACTGGGGTCTCCTGCATTACAGGCGGATTCTTTACCAGCTGAGCTTTCAGTGCTCTGCGGTGACTTAAAATGGGAAGGAAATTCCAAAAAGAGGGGGTGTATGTATACGTATGGCTGGTTTACTTGGCTGTACAGCAGAAAATAAAACAATGTTGTGAAACAACTATATTCCAATAAAAATTAAAGAAAAAAAAAAACAAAACAGAAAGCTCTTCTGTTGCCCACTCTAAATGGAAAGGGAATTCTGGGAAATGTCATTCACCTGAGCCAATTGTTGACACATTACAAAACCACCAAAGGGTCCTTACTATAGATATTTGCTAAACTTGCTATGTGCCCAGCCCTGTTTTTACTTTCCTTATTTCTTCTATTTTCACCATAACTCCACATGTCTGTCTGTTCATCACAAGTGAGAAAACTGAGGACAAGAATTCTTCTTCAGTAACTTTGCCAACGTCAGATGAGATTTGCTTATAAATGATGAAATGGACAGCTAAGTTTTGGAGTTTGTGTGTGCATTAATCAGATTTTCTGTAGCATTAGCATTCCTCTCCAAAATGGCTTAGCTAATAACTGCAACAGATCTTATCAGGAAGTTCCTATCCCTGCTCTTGTTAAAAATAATAGGGCGAGATTGGCCCAAGGCCAACTAGTGATAATAGTACTCTCTTGGAATCTTATGAAAGTGAAGTAATTTTCAGGTACTGTTTATATATAAATATTATTCTCTTAAAAATGAACTAGATATCAACGCCAAATGGAATTATTCCTTAGGCCCCATCTTTTTCATTTCAAAAGCTATAAATTAATTTTAGTTAATTCTAAATGTAAGTCATAGCTAGTATACTATTATCTTATATGTGGGCATGTAATTTGCATCAATTTGCACTGATTTTAACAAGATTAAATGAAAATCCTCACTGACACTTACTTAAGAGTAATCAATATCTAGGAGGCTGAGATCCCTGCAGGCAACCATGGGATGCCACCCACACAGGCAAAAATCCCAATTTACTAGTTAAAAGCTGGCTGTAAAGAAAATGTGAAGTAATTGCCGAGTAAGATACAGATCCTGCTGCAGATAATAGCAATAAAATCTGGGTATAACGTGAAAAATTGATAGCTGAAGTCACTAGAGAGTGAAATGATATAACCTGATTCTTATGGAGGAGTTCATGGTCATAAGAAAGAAGCTGTATAAAGTGAGTTTCTGTTACTGTCCTTTTAGCATGGGACCAGGTATGGTGAGTAAGGATTCAAAGACAATGGGGGCACTGATGAAAAAACTGCAGTCTTTTTGTCCTGGGAATTTACAAAAGACCAAATCTGAGGGAACCAATTAGTGAAGAAAGGGAAAATGGCCAGAAAGGGATTCTCCAAATTCCATCTGAAATTTGAATCATTCATGCACAGAACAGATGCAAAACAGTTATGCTAAGACAAAAGATAGCATCTAAGTTTGGACCAACTACACAGAAATTGAGTTTCTAGTTCTAGTACAAACCATGGAAATTATATGCTTGAAAAAATAAACAACAGTCACCAGAGAAAAGTATTAGAATCCACTCTCTACTATAACTTAACATTCATAATGTCCTGGATATAATCACCATCACTTGACAGATGAAGAAGAAAAATGGGACATACTCTTCTTTTTGTTCAAAGAGCAAGACTTTTTATTATCTTTTCAAACATAGAGTGTTAGCTGTATAAGAGTAATACTTTTTCATCCATACTCTTAAGAGAAAAATTAACCCTAAGTATATCTAAATGTTTGACTTAACAGATAATGATTTCAGGGCAGCTATACTGACTTCTCCAGAAACTTAAGGTAGATCAACAGAAATTATCCAAAGTAAATATCAAAGAGATTGGAGAAGGTGATGGCACCCCACTCCAGTTCTCTTGCCTGGAAAATCCCATGGATGGAGGAGTCTGGTGGGCTGCAGTCCATGGGGTCGCTAAGAGTCAGACATGACTGAGCAACTTCACTTTCACTTTTCACTTTCATGCATTGGAGAAGGAAATGGCAACCCACTCCAGTGTTCTTGCCTGGAGAGTCCCAGGGATGGGGGAGCCTGGTGGGCTGCCATCTGTGGGGGTCGCACAGAGTCGGACACGACTGAACTGACTTAGCAGCAGCAGCAGTATCAAAGAGAAAAAAGATTCTTAAGCAACCAAACTTTAAAGACCCAATAAATTGTATCAAATTGTTGAATAGACATGTAATTAGAACTCCTTAAAGAAAGAGACAACCGGGCAAGAAAAAAATTGAAAAATTAATTTCCCCTCAATTTGATGAAACATATAAATTCACAGCTTGATATGCTTGGTAACACCAGGCATGACAATATAAGAAGACTTGGTTTCAAATTGTTGAAACCTGAATATACAGAGCAAAGCTTGAAAACAGCAAGAGAAAAATGATGGACTGTGTACGAGGGAATAATCATTTGACTAACTAGTTGCTTCTTGTCAGAAAGCATGGAGACCAGAAAAAAGTCCAAAAACATCTTTGACATATTGAAAGGAGAAAAAAAAAACTGTCAACCTAGAATTCTATGTCTAGTAGAGGGGGAAAAACTCTTTAAGAATGAAGGTAAAAGAAATAAAGATATTATCACATAAAGGAAAACTCTGGTTCCAAATAGGAAAAGGAGTACATCAAGGCTGTATACTGTCACCCTGCTTATTTAACTTATATGCAGAGTACATCATGAGAAATGCTGAACTGGAAGAAACACAAGCTGGAATCAAGATTGCTGGGAGAAATATCAATAACCTCAGATATGCAGATGACACCACCCTTATGGCAGAAAGTGAAGAGAAACTAAAACGCCTCTTTATGAAAGTAAAAGAGGAAAGTGAAAAAGTTGGCTTAAAGCTCAACATTCAGAAAACGAAGATCATGGCATCCGGTCCCATCACTCCATGGGAAATAGACGGGGAAACAGTGGAAACAGTGTCAGACTTTATTTTTCTGGGCTCCAAAATCACTGCAGATGGTGACTGCAGCCATGAAATTGAAAGACAGTTACTCTTTGGAAGAAAAGTTATGACCAACCTAGATAGCATATTCAAAAGCAGAGATATTACTTTGCTGACTAAGGTCCATCTAGTTAAGGCTTTGGTTTTTCCAGTAGTCATGTATGGATGTGAGAGTTGGACTGTGAAGAAGGCTGAGCGCCGAAGAATTGATGCTTTTGAACTGTGGTGTTGGAGAAGACTCTTGAGAGTCCCTTGGACTGCACAGAGATCCAACCAGTCCATTCTGAAGGAGATCAGCCCTGGGTGTTCTTTGGAGGGAATGATGCTAAAGCTGAAACTCCAGTACTTTGGCCACCTCATGGGAAGAGTTGACTCATTGGAAAAGACTCTGATGCTGGGAGGGATTGGGGGCAGGAGGAGAAGGGGACGACAGAGGATGAGATGGCTGGATGGCATCACTGACTCGATGGATGCGAGTCTGAGTGAACTCCGGGAAATGGTGATGGACAGGGAGGCCTGGCATGCTGCGATTCATGGGGTCGNGTCATGTATGGATGTGAGAGTTGGACTGTGAAGAAGGCTGAGCGCCGAAGAATTGATGCTTTTGAACTGTGGTGTTGGAGAAGACTCTTGAGAGTCCCTTGGACTGCACAGAGATCCAACCAGTCCATTCTGAAGGAGATCAGCCCTGGGTGTTCTTTGGAGGGAATGATGCTAAAGCTGAAACTCCAGTACTTTGGCCACCTCATGGGAAGAGTTGACTCATTGGAAAAGACTCTGATGCTGGGAGGGATTGGGGGCAGGAGGAGAAGGGGACGACAGAGGATGAGATGGCTGGATGGCATCACTGACTCGATGGATGCGAGTCTGAGTGAACTCCGGGAAATGGTGATGGACAGGGAGGCCTGGCATGCTGCGATTCATGGGGTCGCAAAGAGTCGGACATGACTGAGCGACTGAACTGAATTGAACTGAAATGAACTGAAAAGATACATCATCAATACATCTTTTGTACCCACAGTACAAAAGACAAAAATATGCTGAAAGAAAGTAATTCTGAGTAGAAGTATAAATCTAAAAAAAAGTCACAAATTAAAATATCCGTGTAAATACAAAGATTGTATTTTTTGCTTTGTCTTCCCTTAATTTCTCTACAAAGCATATGCGTGTTTAAGAATTTAAAGGGAAATCCACAAGACCACTCTCATTCTGATACCAACTGGAAGTTCAGGACCCAAGACTCTCAGATTCCATAATTCATTAGGGTTCACAGAGCTCATCAAAAACTATTACACTTATTGTTATGGTTTATTTTAGCAAAAGGATACAGATTAAAATCCTCAAGAAAAGAGACACAGTGCAGAATCCAGGAGACTTCCATGGACAGAGCTTCTAGCTCTTCTTTCCCAGTAGAGTCATGGAAAGTTCTAACTCCTCCCAGAAATGCTATGTGATAGCACACGTGGAATACTGCCAACTAGGAAAGCTCACTCAAGCCCTGGGGTTCCCTTGCATAGACATGGTAGATCACCTGCATGGCTGACCTTAGTTTCCAACACTTCCAGAGACTGAGCTGATACCATGTGACCCAAAGGTACAACCATGAATCACATTGGTGTGACTCAAAGCCCCTAGACACTGGGTATCAGGCAGGACATTCCAAGAACTTGGAAATCACCTCACAGGAGCCAAGAGCAATGACAGACCTCTCTGAGCAGGATTAATTCTTCACTGCACAGTGTTTAAAGTCTAAAATTATTGTATTTTCTTGTGCTGTTTGATGATGAATATAGATACAGCATAGAGGACAAAGAGGAGACATGTACCTATGGGTTGAAAGGTTCTGTATTTTATATGAAGTAGTATAAGATTAGCTGTAAATTGGTCTGTAAAAAGTTCAAGATCTACTGTATATTGTAGCCCATAGAATAGCCAAAAAGTGCAAACAAGTATAGTTTAAATGTTAGTATGAACATTAAAATGAAGTTCTAAAAAAATCAAATAGCCCAAAAAAATACAAGCAAAGAGAAATATAAAGCCCTGTTTTCAAGAATATCAAAAGTTAAAATATTTAGATTAAATTCAACAAAAGATAAGTACAAATTTATACTAATTTCCTTCAAAATGTTCTGTAATTTTTAAAGAAGATCTAAGTGAATGAAAGTCTATTCCATATTCAAGAATTAGAAGGTTTAATATTATCAAGATTTTAATTCTCATCCCAATTATCTATAGATTCACTGCAATTCCATTGAAAAACCTATCAGGCTTATTTTGATATACTGTCACATTGATTTGAAATTATGGAAAACCAATAGACCTAGAATACATAAAACAATTTTGAGGACGTAAACGGCTAAAGGAATGAGACCATCTGATTTCAAAACTCATTGTAAAGCTGTTGTCATCTATACAGTGTGATGTTTACAAAAGAGTAAACATGTAACATCAATGGAACAGAAGAGTGATCTCGGAAATAGATATGTATTTCTAAAGTCAATTGATTTTTTTTTAAACAAAGATGGCAAGGTAATTGGACAAAATGATAGTTATTTCACCTAATAGTGCTGAAACCAACAGATGTCTGTATGCATAAAATAGAAAGAAAGTCAACCCCTACCTCACAACAAACATAAAAAATAACTCCATGAATAAGGCATAAGTACTAAAGTTATAAAACTTCTAAAAAAAACCCAAAATTTTTGGTGAAATTTGATTTCTTAGGCAGCACAGATTTCTTAGCAACAGAGTAGCATGAAAAGAGAAGAAAATTAGATGAGAATGGACTGCAGGTTTATTTTTTAAGTTAACTTTTAAAAAATACATTTAAAGTATCTAGAAACTAGAAAGCAAGTCGCAGACAAGGACAAAAGATTTGCAAATCCTAGTACTTGTATCCAGTATACAAAGAATGTCTTACAACTCAATAAGAAGGCATATATTAAAATTTTAAATGGGCCAGTGGTCAAACATCAAGTGAAAAGATGTTCAACATCACAAGTCATCAGGGTAATTACAAATTGAAACCACCATGAGAAACTATTAGACAACCTAGCACAATGGCTTAAATTTAGAAGACAATACCAAGTTTTGACAGTGATACAAATTGATCAGAATTGTCCTACATTCCTGGTAGGAATGCAAAATAGTACAGCCACTTTGGAAAGCCTTAGCTGTTTCTCAAAAGTTAAATATATATATGACTGAGCAGTCCTATTCTTAAATATTTACCCAAGATGGATGAAAATTATTATCACACAATAAATTATGTTTGCATGTTTATAGTAGCAGTGTTCATAATAACCAAAAACTGAAAACAATCCAGATTTTCATCAACTGATCAATAAGTAAACAGATTGTGGTGTATACATAGAATGAAATACTACCCAGCTGTGAAAAGAATAAAATAGTGACATGCAATAAAATGAGTGAATCTCTGATATATGAAAGAAGTCACATAAAACAGACTACATACTATATGATTCCATTTATATAACTTCTATAAAAGGCAAAACTATAGTCACAGAAAGCAGATCACTGCCGAGATGGCGAGACTCGGGGAAGAGAATTGACTGCAAAGGGAAATACAGATACTTTCTGGAGAGATAGAAACATTCCATGTTTTGACTGTGAAGGTGGTTATATGACTGTAGACACTTGCCAAACTCATCAAACTGTACATTTTAAATGGGTAAATTTTCTTAAAAGTAAATTATGCCTTAACACTGCTGGGGAATAAGAACTAAAAACAAAAATAGCAAATACAGTATCAATTCCAGGACCTACTCATGAAATATGTCTGAAGGGTCTCTTGGTAATGCTGTGAAATAAGATACCGTGCAAAAGAAAACAGGACTTGACCCAGATCTTTGGAACTAGGGGTTTGGAATTTTTATCCAATTCTGTCTAGAAATTTCTTCTATCAAGAGACAGTTTCTCTGGATCTCAATTTCTTCATAAGAAAAATAATGAGCATGGTTCGAGGGTCTCTAACCTCCCCTGCAGACAAATGACTAGCTTGTGCACTTTTACTCTATTTCTTGCTCGTGTCAAGCATCACCATTTGATCATGGCCAAACTCTCCTGGAACCCAGAATTCCAGACTCCCTGGCAGGACAGCACTCCAGGCAACCAATACCAACTACTGGATTGTGTCTTGGGGAAAACTTTTTGTGCTATAGCTGCTCTAGAAAGTGAATCTCGATAATCACTATGAATAGAGACCTTAGGATCATACCTCAATTGTTGCTTATTGTAGTCCTAATTAGTTCTATTAACTATTTCCTGATGGAGAATGACTAGCAGCTTCTACCTGACAAGCTAGTGTAGAGCAAACCATGGTGCAAGCAAGATGAAAGAAATGCTCTAAATTTTCATGGAAGTCCAGCCACAAAGAGTCAGACAGGAAATGTGGAGTTCAAATAAACCCTACCAATGTCCCATGGGCCTCAGCTCATGTCCATCCTGCATGAAGGCTGTCTTTTCTGATGACTGCACACACAGGGTACTATATTTTAATAAAATTATTTCATACAAGTATCACCCCAAGCTGAGTCTGGCTCAGCAGAAAACTGTTACATGGTTGATTAGCAGCATCTACATGGGTAAGGAGAACATGTCATGTGCCACCCCAGCCCTCATTTGTTGAGCACACTTAAGTGGTTTACAAATATTATCTCACTGAACCCTCACAGCAACACTCTGAAGGAGATAGTATTTTCTCCATTTTGCAGATGAGAAAGGTTGCTTAAGAGAAGGAAGTTGCCTAAGTTTCCCAAAGTTTCCCCCCATTCCCTCACCCCCAAACCCCACCATTGTAAATGATGGGAGTTGAGCTTCATAACCTGAGTTTTCCCTACCATTCCATGCTGTTTCTCTTTATAATGCCTTCCACCACCCGAGTAGCTTCCCTGGTGGCTCAGATGGTGAAGAATCACCAGCAATGCAGGAGACCTGGGTTCGATCTCTGGATTGGGAAGATCCCCTGGAGAAGCGAACCCCTACCCACTCCAGAATTCTTGCCTGAAGAATCCCCATGGACAGAGGAGCCTGGTAGGTTACAGTCCATGGGGTCACAAAGAGTTGGACACATCTGAGTGACTTTCACTTTTCACTAAGTACCCGGCAAGGGCCTAGCACAAAACAGGTTCTTAGTAAACATTTTAACAGCCTTAATAAATGGGAGGTATGCCAACCTGGCACACAGCAGCCTAAGGGGGTTATTTTTATGTCATTCGTGAAGCTGAAGGCAAGTCTGAATCACAAGAGAATTTTTTAAGTGGCAGCCACATTGGAAAATTACATGTCTATAGATCAGAGGGCTGTGGCCAGATAAACAGGTCTTCAACCGATTAATCAGAGCATCATTTTCCATACACTGAAGACAACGTTAGAATCCATATGATGATTAATATATTATTTTATCATGGCAAAAATTTTAACCATATTATTTCATGCTTAAAATGCTTCACTGAGTTTTCATACATATTGGTGACCACAGCCTCAGTCCCAAAAGGTCTTTCTGATCAGATCATTGCCTTTACCCTTAGCACCATCCCTACGTTCATTCATCTGACTAGCTTCACCCCAGTCAATGGGCTAAGTTACTTCGCCCATTCATGTACAATGCAGTTTTACATCTTTTCTCTCTTCACGTACAGTATTATTTCTACCTGAACTGCTCTCTACTCTTCTTTGTTCTTTGACACTAATTTAAAGCTTCACCTTTTCTTCCAACTCTGCTCTGACCCCTCTGAGTCTAGTCAAATTTCCCTCGTTATTATTCAGAATAGAAGCTTGGATTCGTCAGAGCACCTTGTTCATTTGAATTGTTCATTGCACTTTCACTCTTGTCCCTGACCGTAAGCTCTTTGATGATATACATCATATCTGATTTTATAACTGTATTACCCAGCATAGTGTCTGCAACATAACAGGAGCTCAATAATTATTTTTTGAATTAATATGAGTTCTGTTCCTAGTTGACACATGCACGTAAAAGACAAAATGACTATTTATCTTTGGTATTGGGGAGGAAAGCCCTGTGCTGCTGGGAGATGCAGCAATTTATTTCCAGGCTTCTATTAGTCAATCTGGTGAACACTGTGTGTGTGTGCTGAGTCTCTTCAGTCATGTCCAACTCTTTGCTGTAGCCTGCCAGGCTCCTCTGTCCGAGGGATTCTCCAGGCAAGAATACTGGAGTGGGTTGCCATGCCTTCCTCCAGGAGATCTTCCTGATCCAGGAATCAAAACTTCATCTTATGTCTCCTACATTGCTGGAGAACTCTTTACCACTACTGCCTCCTGGGAATATCTGGTAAAGACTGTAGTATTCACCAAAATATATCCCAATCTCCCTTGCTGTTTGGTTGGTTATATGAAGAGTTATGGTGAATAGATTATATGCAGAAAGGATATAAACCACTTTTCAGCATCACTGAGAAAAGTTTCCCACATATAATCCTTCATTCTTACGGTCTTCCTCCTATCTCCTGTTGGATGATGCTAGCATGACTTTGAAACTTGAATGCAGTGGAGCCACAAGATGGAAAGAGCTGGGTTGCTGAGTCACTGCTTGGGTGAGAGCTGGTGCAGAGTGGCCTAAATAGGGACATTCTAACTGAAAGTCATATCACTGAGATTTGGGGGTTATTTATTACAGGGGTTTATTCATTTATCATATATAATAAAGTCAAATAAAAATTATATTTCTATTTCTTTCCACAAGATCCTACAGATATCTGAAATGGAAGCTTTTATAAGGCTTTAAGGGAGAATCGTTAAGTAGCACTTACTGAACCTTCTCACTATAACGTGTTCACAAAAGAAAAACTGGAAGTTGCAAAGGAAAACATTTCAGAATAGATGGGGTGGGATGTATACCTAGAGGGGTCCTGAAATGTGTGTATGCTGTCAGAATATTTCCTCTAGAGGGGTTTCTAATCAGATGCCTGACTGTCCCCCTTTGGGCCTGTGTAATCAGCAGAAATACAGCTTGTTTGGCTCTTTTAGTGACCAGCTAGGGAGAGAATCAAGACTGTAATTTCAATGAATCCGGAGACTTTTGTGGATGGGAAAGTCAGGAAAAAATGTGGCTGGCAGGGGAGGGGGAGCGGTCTTTGGAATATTGCCTAGAGGGGGGCCTCTTCTTCCCCTTAATGGGCCCCTGCCTGATCCTTCCTGCTCCGAATTCCTGTTTTCCTCCCTGCAAGCGATAGTGTTTCTGCCACTAAAGCCACAATCTGCCTGTTGAAGCATCAGCCAAAGCCTCCTCTAGAGCTGTGGTTCCTGGCAGACAAAAAAGTGGAGAAACCTGTGAGTAAGGGTATTTACATAATCAAACAACCTAAGGCCATTCCCTTTAGGTCTCATTACCCAAGGATGACTTTCCTGTGATACTGTTGGGGACATCTGGTTCAACTCTATTTCACTTGCCTAGGATCTTAAAATAAAATGTGACAAAACAGGATAATGCAAAGCTGAATGGATATGGTAGGAACTCAGGAATTACCAGGTGTGAACAGACTCAGTGGTTTGGTGCCAAGAGAGCCCTAAAGAGGGCCGTCACTCAATTCTCAAGAATTCATCTCTAAATGCCATCTCTTGGGTGACTTCTCAGTCCTCTATGATTCTCTTGTATTGAGGAACAGCTCTGTGCCAGTCATGGAAATGTACTACTCAGGTCTCCTGTTATGAGAATGTCACTGATGGATGGTGGCCCCAGCTGCTGCACTCTGAGCCCATCACAACATTCATGCCCAAGGCCACCCTTCCCATGGGCTGCTCTCAGCCAGTTTCTGAGTATGAAAGGGATAGTAAGGCAAACCTCTTCTTGCAAGGTTGCAAGGATTTTCTGATTCTTGACTTTGGCTTAAGGACTCCCATAGGCTTGGCCAAAGCTTTCTTAATGTTGCAGTCTTAGATTCTGGCAATCCAACCTTGTTTTCTTCCTTCTCTTCCTCAGAAGGATTATGTCTGCATGAATGGTGTCCTCTGTCCCTCCTCGTTTATCCTTGACAGATGTTTCCCCCAGTAAATCTATTGCACGTCTAATGCTTTTATCTTGACATCTGAAGACCCAACCAAATTAGAGCATGGTCACATCTGTAGGTGGGATTCGAAGAATGAGTCTGAATTCTAGGATCCTGCCATAATTGCTGTGGGACTAGACAGTTGACCAAGATGGAGTCATGGGATACTCATTTCCAGGAACCTAGAGTCCGTGGAGCTTGGGAATATTCAAGAGCTCCTTGAGAAGTCTGTGGGTTTGAATATCAAGATCGGAAGGTACGTTCATATATTTTTCTCCCGATTTCTGTCTTTTACTATTTCTTTATATTTTTGTGGTTCTTCAGTTTCCATCCACTGAATTCCCTCTTGCTCCTTTTTCTCAAGCTAGCCAGAGTTGATTTCTGTCACTTGCAACTAGACAAGTCTGAAGGATACAGTGAAACACAGGCCATGTGCTTCCTGTCTCTTGTGCTGCAGACTTTATCCAGATCCATTCCCAACTCGTTTATGCAACAGTCCTCTAATGCCATCCCTGTGGTACTTAAGTTTTACCCTCTGTGTGAAGCAGGCTTTATTTTTAAATTGTGAAAATCTTCATTTTTCAAAGTATTGAACATAAATCTAAAAATCCCAAAATGAAGTTAAAAACAACAACAGCAACAACAAAAACATGACTCAGAGGGGACAGTTTAATAGTCAGAAGTTATGGGAAGGGATTTGTCAAGCATCATTTGCTAAATCTCACACATAAAGAGAGTGTGCCCAGAAACCATCAAAAGGGGTATCTTGTCCTATATAAGGCAGCTAGTGAGGAAGTTCAGAAAGTAAGTTTACTTAAAGCAAGATACTACTTTCTGTTTGGGTCTTAAAGGGATTTTGCACCTTTTAATGTTGAATCACTAATAAAATAGAAAATATCTTAGATAATCGGGAAAGAAAGTCAACACTGCAAGGAGACACCAAATGAAGCAAACATAGACAGTTACAGATTATGTTCTTGGACAACACTTTCCACCTGCCCACAGTTCTTTGTCTAGCAATGTCAGTATGTCTCTTAATTCCCCCAAGGCACCTCTATGAGGATGGAACTCATCAAAGTACAAACGACAAAATGGCACCGGATAATCTCACTAGTTCACTGTTAACTTAGGAATCACAGTCAGAGCTGAGATAGGCAGTCCAGCATTCTATAAACTGTTGGTGATATCCATGTGCTGAAACAGGTCATACCACCTTTGAAAGTACAGCTGCTGCTATATTTTCAGTTTTATAAGAAAAGTTTGCATTTCTTCACTTGGTTTTCTGAGTGATTCAGAAACAGATGGCAGAACTTTTAAGGGTTGTTTTTAAAGGCTTCAGAAATTTTTTTCCTCTATCTTTCTTTTGAGCCAAATACCAGTTCATTAACCACACTTAATGGGGTGAAAGTGAAAAAAGTTACAAGCATAATGTACCTTTAGAGACATGGAATCCTTGTCAAATAAAATGATGTGGTCTAGATTTTCAACCTAAAGAATTAGGTGATATGCTGAGAATCTATTTGGCCTCAAGAGTTCCCAAATATGTTTCCACACACCAGACCAGCTCGTCATTCCTGGGCTGAGTGGCAAAGTCTAGATATATAGTACAATATTACCACAGTACAGTACCCCAACATTCTCCTTGGTAATTTCAAAAGCGTTTATTTAGCTTGGAAACAGAGGAAGAGTGATGATTAGTCATGTGCCTAATCTCCAATGACAGAAATAAAGAGCACAGTTTTATTTCTGCCTTGACTTACTTCTGTCTCCTTCTTAGAAGCAGAGGAAAGATGGCAATCATGCTATGGAACATTCCTTCCTGTGTACTCGAAGCAGAGATCAAAGCATGCCTTTCCGTCAGAGCCCCAGTGACATATTTTCCTCCACAGAGGATCTGGAGCAAGGTGAGGTTGCTGCCTCATCCACGTGTTGCTAGGATGTCAGCCTTGACTCTACCAGGCCTCCTAAAATTACTGCAGATGGATGGATAAGGTCTAAATCGAAAAGGCCCCATCCCCACCTGCTTAATCATGGGGAGTTCCAGCTTTCACCTGATCTTCGTTCCAGTGAATTGGGGGCAGTCTCCAGGGAATGCCTCTATGTGCTACAGATTTGGCTTTTGTTCTTGTACTTGGCCATTCACTAACTCTGGGCTGCTGATTTCTTCTTTCCTTATTAGGTACACAGCTCATGTAACAGTTCAACTCTGCCCACCAGTGGGGTTGCATGGTCTCTGCTCACAGCATTGTGTTAGCCATTGCCCAAAGAAAAACAAAACTTTTCCCAGGGAAAAGCAATAATTTGTAATCCATTTGAAGAGCATTCCAAATCCAGATGAAGGAGAGATCCAGCTCCACACAGTAACAAATGAACCAGCAGTTAGAGAGCTTCCTGTGAGCCAGGCTCTCTGTGATTTTTCTTACATTCTTGCTACAACTCTGAGTCATATACTAGTCTTATTAATGAAAATTTACAGATGAAAAACTGAGGCACAGAGGAAGTTTTTTTTTTTAATTGTTAAAGTTACAGCATTTAGTAGGAAGTAGAGCTAGGATTTGAGTCCAGGCAGGGGCTTCTCTGGTGGCTCAGAGGTAAAGAATCTGCCTGTAATGCAGAAGGCCAGGGTTCAGTCCCTGGGTCAGGAAGATCCCCTGGAGAAGGGAATGACTACACACTCCAGTATTCTTGCTTGGGAAATACCATGGACACAGAAGCCTGGTAGGCTACAACCCATGGGTTCACAAAGAGTCAGACATGATTGAACGACTAACACTAACTAACTAGGCTGGTTGCAAATGCTGGGGCTCTTCACAGTGATGCTGTATTTCCTCTCTGCCTCCTAGTTAAGTAAACAATCTGCAAAGATACCACTTTCATCCTTCATTGAAATAACATTACATGATAATCTCTTCATACCTTTTGGCCTCTTGAAACTCAAACTTTTCCCCTTCAGAGTCTTGACTCTCCATGAACCTATCTAACAGAAACCCACAGAGATGGCCTTCCCCAAAGATGAAGTCTCCATCTCTTTGTGAAATGTGAACCTCTGTGCCCAGAATTCTGAAGGTTTTGTTTTTATTGTCTTGCTCTTTTCTGCCACTGCTGCTAAGTCGCTTCAGTCGTGTCCGACTCTGTGCAACCCCACAGACGGCAGCCCACCAAGTTCCCGTTCCTGGGATTCTCCAGGCAAGAACACTGGAGTGGGTTGCCATTTCCTCCTCCAATGCAGGAAAGTGAAAAGTGAAAGTGAAGTCGTTCAGGCGTGTCCGACTCTTCGCAACCCCATGTACTGCAGCCTACCAGGCTCCTCCGTCCATAGGATTTTCCAGGCAAGAGAACTGGAGTGGGTTGCCATTGCCTTCTCTGTTGCTCTTGTCTAGTTATGTGTGTTTTTGAAGTCTGTTCTTTGCAGCTAAGGACAGCTAAAAGGAAGCTAGCGGTCCATGAGGCACCTGCCCCACCCCTATTTCAATTGACTTGATTTCATGTTTTTAAATCTCTTCTTGACTATCTATCACCTATTACAGTGTGTGGAACGTTGTGTTTGAAAACGTGTGATGTAATAGTCTATTAGGGGACATACTATTCAAACTTATATCCATGATATCAAACATGAGGATGGGGAAAACTATGAGGGGTGCATGAAGAAATACTTGTTCTGATTCAATTGTGTGAAAAGTGGGAAGGTATAAAGGAAATAAGGGCACAGCCCAACAGGAGATCGTCTGGCTGAGACATATCCCCCTAACTAAAATGCATTCAACACTCTGAAAGCGATTAATGAGTAGTCAAGATTCCTAGAGTCAGTTACTTCTGTTGTCACCACTGCCTGCCCGCCTCTAGAGATGGGAAATAAACAGCTTATTTCCAGCCCACATAAAACACAGATGCCTCCCAAACCACAAGTTTGCCCTGGAAACTGGTCACAGTCATGCCAGCTGCCTGTGTTGTTACTTTTCACAGATGCTAGCTGCAGACAGGCTAATTTTATTATTGTAGAAAAAAACAGCTTAAGGAAGCAAGCAAAAAATAAGTGTGACCCTTTCCAATTGAATAATGATAAATGTGAACATTTATTTCAAATCTCACATAAAACAGAAAGTCAAGGAGTTGGGGTTGTCCAACCTCATACCAACAAGCATCCATTGATGAGCATGGGATTCAGCAAGTGCTCAGAAATGTGTGATGAATGGATTTCTGTAAAAGGTGTCAGATTAAAGGATTTCAAGAGGTACATGAAACAAAGCTGCAAGGCAGTTACCTTGCAAAGTTGTCTCAGAAAGAACTAGCCCTGGCTTCTGGTCAACAAAGAAACGACTGAGGTGCAGGTTCATGCTTCTGAATGTGTTAGTCTACTGTTAGACCAGCAGATCAGGTAAGTAGAGAAGTCTAGAGAGGAGGGTGGAGATTGCTAAACAGAGTTTCTTGCCATTTAACTGGTTAACAAGGCGTCTCACTGTGCAAGCAGCCTGAAAGCTATAGATTACCGTGCAAAATGATTATCTCTACCTCCTGCTTCTTTTACTAGTGCCCACACTCTAGGGTTCTAAGGCCAATCATNAATCTGCAAAGATACCACTTTCATCCTTCATTGAAATAACATTACATGATAATCTCTTCATACCTTTTGGCCTCTTGAAACTCAAACTTTTCCCCTTCAGAGTCTTGACTCTCCATGAACCTATCTAACAGAAACCCACAGAGATGGCCTTCCCCAAAGATGAAGTCTCCATCTCTTTGTGAAATGTGAACCTCTGTGCCCAGAATTCTGAAGGTTTTGTTTTTATTGTCTTGCTCTTTTCTGCCACTGCTGCTAAGTCGCTTCAGTCGTGTCCGACTCTGTGCAACCCCACAGACGGCAGCCCACCAAGTTCCCGTTCCTGGGATTCTCCAGGCAAGAACACTGGAGTGGGTTGCCATTTCCTCCTCCAATGCAGGAAAGTGAAAAGTGAAAGTGAAGTCGTTCAGGCGTGTCCGACTCTTCGCAACCCCATGTACTGCAGCCTACCAGGCTCCTCCGTCCATAGGATTTTCCAGGCAAGAGAACTGGAGTGGGTTGCCATTGCCTTCTCTGTTGCTCTTGTCTAGTTATGTGTGTTTTTGAAGTCTGTTCTTTGCAGCTAAGGACAGCTAAAAGGAAGCTAGCGGTCCATGAGGCACCTGCCCCACCCCTATTTCAATTGACTTGATTTCATGTTTTTAAATCTCTTCTTGACTATCTATCACCTATTACAGTGTGTGGAACGTTGTGTTTGAAAACGTGTGATGTAATAGTCTATTAGGGGACATACTATTCAAACTTATATCCATGATATCAAACATGAGGATGGGGAAAACTATGAGGGGTGCATGAAGAAATACTTGTTCTGATTCAATTGTGTGAAAAGTGGGAAGGTATAAAGGAAATAAGGGCACAGCCCAACAGGAGATCGTCTGGCTGAGACATATCCCCCTAACTAAAATGCATTCAACACTCTGAAAGCGATTAATGAGTAGTCAAGATTCCTAGAGTCAGTTACTTCTGTTGTCACCACTGCCTGCCCGCCTCTAGAGATGGGAAATAAACAGCTTATTTCCAGCCCACATAAAACACAGATGCCTCCCAAACCACAAGTTTGCCCTGGAAACTGGTCACAGTCATGCCAGCTGCCTGTGTTGTTACTTTTCACAGATGCTAGCTGCAGACAGGCTAATTTTATTATTGTAGAAAAAAACAGCTTAAGGAAGCAAGCAAAAAATAAGTGTGACCCTTTCCAATTGAATAATGATAAATGTGAACATTTATTTCAAATCTCACATAAAACAGAAAGTCAAGGAGTTGGGGTTGTCCAACCTCATACCAACAAGCATCCATTGATGAGCATGGGATTCAGCAAGTGCTCAGAAATGTGTGATGAATGGATTTCTGTAAAAGGTGTCAGATTAAAGGATTTCAAGAGGTACATGAAACAAAGCTGCAAGGCAGTTACCTTGCAAAGTTGTCTCAGAAAGAACTAGCCCTGGCTTCTGGTCAACAAAGAAACGACTGAGGTGCAGGTTCATGCTTCTGAATGTGTTAGTCTACTGTTAGACCAGCAGATCAGGTAAGTAGAGAAGTCTAGAGAGGAGGGTGGAGATTGCTAAACAGAGTTTCTTGCCATTTAACTGGTTAACAAGGCGTCTCACTGTGCAAGCAGCCTGAAAGCTATAGATTACCGTGCAAAATGATTATCTCTACCTCCTGCTTCTTTTACTAGTGCCCACACTCTAGGGTTCTAAGGCCAATCATTTCTAGGTCCTCTAAAGCAGCTTAATAAGTCTGTAAAGAACTAGACGAGGGACAGTGATAGCTCCCCAAATAGCCCTTAAATTTTCTTTTAAAATCAATTCAAATGACTTTGACTAACTCTACTTTCCCAGTGTTGCCCAGGAGACAACTTGTCCTACAGTTGTACCCAGATCAATACTTTGCTATTCTCTTTCCTCTTCTGTTTGAAAGACTCACCCCTGTGACTGCATCACCTGGGCTCCTCTGCCCTCTGGCTTTCAGTTTTGTGTAGTCGGTGAGAAGTACCAGCAGGAGATTAGAAGGTGAGAGAGGAGAGGAGTCAGGACGTCTCTTCCTGGCCCTTCCAGGTATGCATGATGCTGCAGCGGTCATGGGCCGCTTGATTATACATCCTTCTCACAGATCCAGCTCCTTCTGTAGTCATTGTCATTGGCTGCCCTGCCACTGCTGGTTGATTCCCTTAAATCTTCTCCTACTCATGCAATAGTTTCTTCAAGAAATTATTTTCAGCTAAACACTTTGAGTATGTCTTCCGATGGATCAACCATGTTAAAGAGTTCCATTTTTATCCTAAGCATCTCAGAAAATCATTGAAATATTTTAAGCATTGGAGGAGGAAGGTGGGAGAAAAGTCATAACTAAATTTGAATTTCAAAAATATAACTGTGGCTTTGGTTTGGGAAATAGATTGTAAAGGAGCTACATATGGATAGACTGGTTAGGCGATGACTAGTGATTCAAGGAAGTGATGGTGGCTTGGACTATGGTATTGGTAAAAATGAAAATGGAGGATTAAAGAAACGTTTGAATCAATAGAATCTAGTGATGGATTCAACATGGAGAGAGGGAGGGAGGTGGGATTATCAAAAGTCATGACTTGGTTTTTGAATTTTGATCATGCTAGGTGCTCATGGTATTGATATAAGGTATGCTCATTTTGAGTTGTCTTTAACATACTTAAGTAGACAAATAAATGCATAAGTCTTATGACTCAGAATAAAGGTGTAGATTTTAGATGTACATTTGAGAGGTGTCTCTCTGTTGGTGTTAATCAACCCTGTGAATTATGACCCCTGGGAATGAAAGGTGCTTTCAATATCCCAGACAGAACTCTTCTGAAAACTCATGAGGGACCCTGAAAATGAAGACAAATGATCAAATATGTGAAGTGAACCTGCCAGTTGGTTTTTTATTGACAAACATCTTAATACAAGCATTAAATTTTTTAAATAATAAAAAACTATCTGTTATTAAGTACATATTATATCATTTTTCACTACTGAAGTCTGATGCAAAGTGTTTGAATGCCTTATGAGCGGATGCATGGTAAGTGAACAAAGCAATATACTCATGTTCTCAAAAAGCACATTTTTTTTTTTTACCCTGAAGTGCTAGGACTTTATGTTGCACACATTTAAGAGAAGTTGTCATGGTGACTAACTGCAGAGGATTGCTATCATCGTTTGTGCCATTTCCTGTCCCAGCCGTATAGCCTGGGTTCCTATCCTTCTCACCCATATCCAATTCAAAAAACAATTTCTCTTTGATCCAGAGTCCCTTCTTCAGCAGTTGCCAGAGAAACTTCCCTAGATTCACATTTCCATAGCCTCCAAGCATATTTACTGGATCTGATCATGCTATAGGAACCCATTTTTATCCATCTTATAACTAAAGTGGCTGAATCTGAACATGGAGAACAATATCTGTTTTTGTAAATGCAACCAGACAAGGCTACCTTTTGGCAGAACAAAAGACATTCTTTTAGTTATAGGTATACATATGTGTATATACAAATACAAATGTACTGAAACATCTCATAAAACAAAACTTATTTTGCCATTTGCAATATACTCTGAAAATTTCTATTTTCTCCTACTTAGGTGTTTAGACTGCTGAATGAGGTCCACCAGTTTGGTTTCATAATCCACTCTTGTGTCTCCACATCCTGCTTGGAAAACATTCTCTAAATCCTGGTTCTTCCACTGGTGTCATAGTTGTGTTATACCATCAGTGCATCTTTGGACTCTCACAATGACCTGGTGGTTGTCATCGACTTTTGCTAATTTTTGACCCAGAGTTACTAGGTGAAAAATGGAAGGACTGGAAACGTGAGCAACTATGAGGATGCGGCTATGTGTGTGTGTACATATGTGTGTATATACACACACATGTCTTTGTTACATTTCCAGGTAACTCATCATTTTGTCTGTTCTAGGGAGTCAACTACTTTGTTCATTGTATCAGGCACATTTAGGAGAAATGCTTACCTGGATTTAATTACAAAAGAACCTGTGTTTCTGCTAAGCAATTGGTACATGTTTAACCTAAGGATACAGTATATTGTGACAGTGACTAGCTTTCCACTTTCTTGTTGGCTGCCAGAAACCTTCAAGGTAAACACACACGTACATTCTCTTCATTTCTAGATCCAAATTCCATTCTTATTCTTATTTTCCCTTCATCCCTATCTGTATGCTATTTTGTGTTTTATGTATCTTTGAAAACCCTCTCTGACTTTTATCCAACTCTGGGACTCTGCAGTATATACAGGAACAAGGGCTACTAGAAAGAAAAATGGGAAATACGGCGATGAGGTGGTTAAGAACATGAGCTTTGGAAACAAGCGGCTTGAGTTCTGTGGGCATGTTACTTGACCTCTTTACATGTTGGTTTTCTCAATTAGACAAAGGAAATAAGAACATATTCCTCAGAGGCTTATTGTCAGGATTAGGACATAATATGAAGTACTTAGCAGAATTTATCATATATAGTAAGTGCTCAATTAACGTTAACTATTGTAGAAACAAGCATATTTGAGTTTGTATGTGACTGTTTCTGGACTCAGAAACACACATGAAAACACATGCATACATCAATATACAGGCAAGTGGCATGAATAAACATTAACAACTCTTTATTGACCTGAAGTTAGTGGGATGTGTGAAGAAAAGACTTTTCCATGATGTCCTGCTGCCCTCAAAATGTTCACATGAAATTTTGGCTAAATAGTAGTTGTTCGTCAGCTCAGACACCATAGCAGGATAATACCACAGACTGAGGGGCTTAAATAGTAGAAATGTATTTTCCCACAGTTCTGAAGGCTAGAAGTTAAAAATCAAGGTGCCACCACATTCCATTTCTCAAGAGACCTCTCCTGTTGACTGGTGGGCAGCGGCCTTCTCACCATGTGCTCAACAGCCTCGTCTCAATGGGAACAGAGAGAAAGAGGTCTGTGGAGTCTCTCTTTCTTCTCATAAGAACACCAGTTCCATAGAACCAGGGCTTTCTGACCTCAACACCTCCTTAAAGGCTCTGTCTTCAAGTACAGTCACATTAACAGTAAGGGCTTCAACATATGAATGTGGCGGGGTGGGGTGGGGGAGGTGCTCTAGACACAGCACAGTCTGTAACAGTAGACATTGGCAGAGAGAAGTACAGGACTATCAAGGAGAAAGGAAAAAAGCCAAAAACCTGGAGAATGAGATTTTTTCCAGCATGGGAAGGGGAGGAGAGGGAGAGGAAAAGGGATCGTGGCAGAGGGGCCCAGAACATCCACCAGCTCAGAGGAGGGCAAGGCTGCTTGTTGACACTGTCCCAGAGGCTCTGCTGGGAACTCCCTGGCTTTCCTCTCCTTGAAAACTGCAGCCTCGGGTGATGTGAGCTAAGCTGGAGTGTTTCGGGAGATGAGGCGTTTTCCCATGCCTGAAAGAACCAGTGGCTGGTTGGGCCAGAACTGCCATGGAAACTGTGTCTGGAGGCCCTGCTTGTTTTAGGACCATCAAGTGTTCAGTATCTTCAAATAGCCCCTTACCACCTTGTCATTCTCTCTTGACCAGTTGTCACTAACAAAGGCAATTTTTCAGATGTCACTTGTCAAAATCTCTAGGCAATGTCCTTTAGATGAAATTACAACAGGGAGCAAGTAATGACCCTCAATTAACTATCTACCTGATGCTGGGAAAGACTGAAGGCAGGAGGAGAAGGGGACGACAGAGGATGAGATGGTTGGATGGCGTCACTGACTCAATGGACATGAGTTTGGGTAAACTCTGGGAGTTGGTGATGGACAGGGAGGCCTGGCGTGCTGCTGTCTATGGGGTCACAAAGAGTCAGACATGACTGAGCGACTGAACTGAACCGAGCTAACAATCTACCAACTCTTACAAAACTAGGGAAGCAAGTGTAAGTGTGTGTGTACAAATAATGGCCAAGTTTTATTCTAGGAGAATCCTCAAACCAGTCACCTTGCCTAAAATGAGTCGATAGGAGAGCTGATATGAAAACTCTTGTTCAAAATATCCTTCTATTCAAACTCCAGCTAAAACTAAGGTGAACTGGGGTTAAGATGGGACAATAATCAAGCCTGAGCAAATCTTACATAGATATCACACAATTTAGCTTATTGTTTCTACCTTTACCAACAATTAAAAATATACAACTCATTCAGCTCAATATCTAAAAAACATACAACCCAATTAAATATTGGCCTGCTGCTGCTAAGTCGCTTCAGTCATGTCCAACTCTGTGCGACCCCATAGACGGCAGCCCACCAGGCTCCGCCGTCTCTGGGATTCTCCAGGCAAGAACACTGGAGTGGGCTGCCGTTTCCTTCTCCAGTGCATGAAAGGGAAAAGTGAAAGTGAAGTCTCTCAGTCGTGTCTGACTCTTCGCGACCCCATGGACTGCAGCCCACCAGGCTCTTCCATCCATGGGATTTTCCAGGAGTTGGGTGCCATTGCCTTCTCTGAAATATTGGGCTTCAGAAGACCTAAACAAACATTTCTCCAAGAAAGACACAGAGATGATCAGGAGGCACATGGAAAGACGTTCAACATCTCTCATTATTCGAGAAATGCAAGTCAAAATTGCAATGAGCTGTCACCTCACACCAGTCAGAATGGCCATCATCAAAAATTCTATGAACAAGAAATGCTGGAGAGGGTGTGGAGAAAAGGGAGCCCTCTAACACTGTTGGTGGGAACGTAAATTGATATAGCCACTACGGAGAACAGTATGGAGGTTCCTTAAAAAATGAAAAATAGAACTACCATATGGGCTAGCAGTCCTACTACTGGGCATATACCCTGAGGAAATCATAACTCAAAAGACACATGTACCCCAATATTCACTGCAGCACTATTTACAATAGCCAAGATGTGAAAACAGCCTACATGTTCATTGACAGAGGAATGGGTAAAGAAGATGTGGTACATGTATAAAGTGGAATATTACTTTTGTTCTATAAAAAGGGACAAAATTGGGTCATTTGTAGAGATGTGGATGGACTTAAAGTCTGTTGTGCAGAGTGAAGTCAGAAAAATAAAAAACAAATATTGTATATTTATTCATGTATATAGAATCTAAAAATATGGTATAGATGAACCTAGTTCCAGGGCAGAGATAGAGACACAGACGTAGAGAACAGATATGTGGACACAGAGGGAGAAGGGGCGGGTGGGATGACTTGGGAGATCAGGAATGACACATACACACCACCATGTGTAAAACAGCTAGGACAGCTAGTGGCGACCTGCAGTGCAGCACAGGGCATGCAGCTCAGTGCTGGGATGACCTAGAGGGGTGGGGTGGGAGGGGGTAGAAGAAGGTCTAAGAGGGAGGAGATATGTGTATATAGAGAGAGCCGATTCACTTCATTGTACAGCAGAAACTAACACACTGTAAAGCAACTAGACTCCAGTAAAAAAAATATATATACACACAGTAAATGAAGATGGAGAAGGCAGAAGAAGAGTGGGGAGAGAAGGGAGGTGAAGAAGAGGTTGGAGGAGGGGAAGAAGAAGGATGGAGACTTCTAGGTCCAACTGTCACGCACGCTTGAACTTACAGCCTTTGAACATAAGTGCAAGTATTTTGCATTTTGGGAGGGGGGGGGCTGAGTTACTTTCCCTGCATACTCATGGGCTATTTCTTATCAGCAGTTTTAAAAGCTTTGTTGTTTATTTCTGTAGTTGTTCTTTTGCTCCATTTTTTTCTGCAGTGTATTTTTTTTGACTAAACAAAATGTTATTAGATAATATGGAATTCAGACAAAGGCAGAGTCCCTGGGGATGTAGAAGGGGGTGCAGAGCTCACTGTGTCCAGCAGCTACTGCTCCAAGGACCCCAGAGAACATTGGCAGACATCTGGATTCTAGTGTCTGAGCCCTCGCAAGCCTGACTCTGCCACCCTTGCTATTGCTCTTGGTCAGTCCTCTCTCAGGAAGTCTCACGCAGACACTGTCCACAGCCCACGCAGTAAACTGCTTTAGGTGACTGTGCTGCCTACATGAAGTTCTGTGGGTGCTTGAAGCATTTCGATTTTTTTCAACAGGAATCAGCCCACTCTGTACTGAATTTTACTTTCTAAGAAACAGCAAGATCACAGTGCAATTTCAAATGTTTCCAAAATTTTTGATGAATTAATCTCTCTATGCTGGACATAAGATGCCTGTGCCATGGGAGACACTCTGTGTCATCAGACGTACTGGCAAGACCCCAAGCACAGCTAGGGTTCAGGCTGCTCGACGTCGGCTCTCTCTGGCACAGTAGAGCCTGACTCACCGCCATGCAGAAGACCCACACTGAAAAGTCTGGCTTGGAATTAATTATTGCTGAAACAGTCCCGGAAACCCTTCCACCACCACCATTGTGCATATGCAAAGCCTCTGCAAAACCTAAACTGAATTCACAGTGCTGCAGAGAAGAGCCCGCCTAAGAATTCTGTAACCCAAACCTCAGTCCAGGAGCCAAATCATTTAACCCGCTGGCATCAGACAGCTCAGAAAATGAGCTAAATTTAGATCATCCAAGTAAGCATTGAAGTTCTTTCCTTACTGTTTGGGTCCAAAGAGCTATTCTGGACATCACGCCATTAAACAAAGCAGTGTAACTGACAAGCAGCAGTGGCCAAAGTGAATTTCCTTTTGGAAACGAGTGAGGCTCTTAGCTTCTCCATGGATTAGCCCTGCAGCTGTCACTCACTGGCAAGCGACAGAGCCAGGCTGTATCAAANAAGAGCTATTCTGGACATCACGCCATTAAACAAAGCAGTGTAACTGACAAGCAGCAGTGGCCAAAGTGAATTTCCTTTTGGAAACGAGTGAGGCTCTTAGCTTCTCCATGGATTAGCCCTGCAGCTGTCACTCACTGGCAAGCGACAGAGCCAGGCTGTATCAAACAATACACACTTGGGGGATGACTTCAGGGCTCCCCACATTTGACCACTTTGGGTCACAGACTTTCAGAAATGATCCATTTGGGCCATTTTTTAAAAAACCACATCAGATTAAAACCTTGTTCTCCAGCAGTTTGTTCGCAGAATATAGCTATTTCCAAGGAAAGAGCAATTACGTGGAATCTACCATCAGATCACAGAAAACAGAATAAACATTTGATGTATTTAAGCAATCATGTCTGTATTTCTCTTCTGTTACCCTAAAGCAACTCACGGACTCTAAGTTTTCCCTTTCAGCCTCAACCAACACCAGGCAGCTGCAAAAATAGCATTTGCAAATTCTAAGATTTCAGAAAAACTCACAGAAAGAATACAGTTCCTGTAGGATAAGACTGCAGAAGCCAACTAGCATATCAAGGGTCTTCGCTTTAGGCTGGAATTATATCATCTTAGTGTAGTAAATAATCTCATGCTGATTCAAGTTTTGATTAGCATTTATTTAGGCCTTTGGGTAGGAAAAAAAAAGATACCAAATATAGTTTGGTAGATTGTATCTTTACAAACATGGGACCCAGGAGGGGACAATAACAAAAGGAGTCCTTGAGGGTGAAAATATGAGAAACTACTGAGAAATTATTCTGAGAAAGTAATTAAGGGAATGTAATCACATACACAAGTATCTCAGTCCAGCCTGTGATAAGAGAAGTTTGAAGCAGCATGAAAGACCAATGATGGAAGATTAATTCATAAATTATGGCTCACCTATATAATGCAAATACTAAGCCACCACCAAAAGATGCTGCATATGCTAATTTATTGGAAGGGAAAAAAAAATTCCATAATGCTAAGTGCAAAAGAACAGCCTATAAAGAAATTTAATAACAAGGGTAAACCCTAAAGAGAGGCTGTCTTTAGGATGGTAGGATTGTGTGTATTTTATCCTTTTCATTTGATTATCTCTAATTTCTAATTGTTCCCTGTGCTTTTGTAATAAGGGAAAAAATGAAGTGGAATATTACAGAAGAAAATGTCCTGGCCAGCAGAGAAGGGAAGTTATGATCCTAAACAACAAATCGCTTCAGACTCATCAGAAATGCAAATGAAACAGAATAAAATGTTGTTTAAATAAATATGTAATGAATTCAAGAAAGTCCAAAGTATTGAATCTGGGTGACCCATTGTCTTTGTGACTCTAGTCTAGAATTTCTTCCCTTTGTCCCACTCCTCTCCCACATGCATAAAGCTTTCTCTCGCTTCTGCAACCCTGCTTTTCAAAGAAGATTCCTTGTGAACTAATATTCGGAATCATGTTAAAGATTTTATTATACTTTTTTTAAAGTAGCCTCATTTAGTTCTATACTAATGTTAGCCTTTATTTCTAGTTCTTCCCCTCACCTCCACCAATTTTCCAACCATTTTGAAAACTTCCTGCACACAGGAAGTCTCCTTATAGTTTTGTCTTTCACTATGGGCCTTATCTCCCCTTGGGTCTCACCACAGTATGGAACATAACTAGTCCAACACTTTGCAAATAGTACACATTCAATAAACCTAGGTATATATATGTAGGGTTTATGGTATGTATACCTATGACAGATTCATGTTGGTGGATGGCAGAAAACGTCACAAGATTGTAAAGTAATTATATGCTGATTAAACATTTTTTAAAACCCTCTCCTCACAGTTGTCTACATGACCTTTTCTTTCTTTCTTTCTTTTTTAAACCAGACTATGAATTTCTTGTGGGCTGGGTCATGTCCTGCTTATCTGCGCACTTTCTTTAGTGCCTTATGATAGATAACTTACACAGTAAGAGCTCAGTAAATATTGGTGAATGAAATGTGTGAACGAATTATATGGACTGACTCTGACTTATTTTATATTTACCAGACAATTCCAAGTCATTTCTGTCTCCCAGTAGCTCAGAAGTTCTCAATGCAAGGCAATGCGGTGTTGGGCGGGCAGGGCGGGGGCTGCGGGCTGTGTGTGGAGGGTCACTTCCGCTCCCTGGGGACATCTGGCCATGTCTGGAGACATTTTTAATGTCATGACTAGAGGGAGGGGAGGTGTTCCTGGTGTTTAGTGGACAAAGACCAGGGGTGAGGCTACCACTCATCCTACAATACAGGGTTCCTACAACAAAGAATTATCTAGCCCAATATGTCAATACAGAAATCTTTCTTTCACCCTATATTGCTTCTTATAGTTGTTATATTCTTTTTCCTCCTCTTTGACTCCCCTCCACATACATACTTAGCTTTTAGAGAAAGTCTCCAAGCTTAAGACTGATATCAGCAAGTCTATTGAAGCCCAATTTTGTCATCTGCTTACTGGTGGATAAGACCTGCCTACCTATCTTTCAGGGTTACCGTGAGGGTAAAATAAAAGAATCAATCTTCAAATGCCTTTAGAGACAGATGGAATATATTAACAATCTCTGCCAAGATACATACTGAGAGGGAAATGGGAGATTTAGTAGAACATGAATCTCACTCCTTCACCAATAAACACATTTATTTTCTATTCTGAGTCATCCAATAAGCATTTATTAAGCATTATCCATGTAGAATAAAAAATGCTACCAAGTTTTTGATAGAAATTATGCAATTTTAAAACATGAAAGTAAAATTGTAATCCATTTCTGGGCTCTAGGCAACTAGAAATATTTTTGTTAAGCTGGAAAATGCCTTCCGTATTTCTCTATATGGGCATAAAGTAGGACTGCAGAAAGTATGGCTAACTTAAACCCAAGACTATTACCATGTCCACATAATCAGACAGTGATCACTTTTGTTGAAGATTTTGCTGAAGTCTTAATTTATATGCTATCTGCATCCTTTGGTTTAGCTGCCAGTTGCTAAAGGTTGAAATTCCTAATCCATAGATCACATGTGTTGGGAACTGGGTTCCAAGAAACTGCCCCAAAGAAACAGCAGAATCCTCTGAATGGAATGTATGAATCCTCAGAACTTAAAAATTTAGATCTTAAACAGAGCTTAGCAATGTTTAAAGGCGTGAGCAATTGTTTTTAAATAAACCATGTACATTGACCCTTTGGTCAGGCTCATGATTTGATCTGTCACAATGATCTAAAAATACGCATGATTGTGTCTCAGGGAGCCCTATGTCTGCTGCTCCTAGAGCCACAAAACTGTGATTTTATGTGCATGCTGAAGAGACATGTTGCTTTCCCAATTTTTTCCAAAGGCGACGACAGAGGATGAGATGGCTGGATGGCATCATTGACTCGATGGGCGTGAGTCTGAGTGAACTCCGGGAGTTGGTGATGAACAGGGAGGCCTGGCGTGCTGTGATTCATGGGGTCTCAAAGAGTTGGACACGACTGAGCGACTGAACTGAGCTGAATGACCTTAGTTTTTGCAAATTGGGTCCCTGTGAGAATATGAACCAGATATGGAGCTCTGGAGGAAGAATAGCTGTTTTTAAATGTCTATAGGAAAACAAAGTGTCAAACACACTTATGACAATTTTGAGTCAAAAGTGTAGCTGTGTGAATTGATAACTTTGTCATCTGTTCAATGAATATTTATAGAATGACTTTTATGTAAATATAGCAAGAGTAAGGTATTGTGTTAGAGGCAAAGAAGAGCTTACAATCTTATCTGGAAATATACATGCATGAAAATATGTCATTCAAGATATGTCTTCAGACACTGAATGAGACATGCCAAGTGAGCAGCAAAGCCAATGGTTTCTATAGGTGAGAAGAAATATATCATGGGATACAGAGTGACAGAAGAGCATTCATGGGGAATAAAAGACTTGAGCTTGTTCTTGAGGGACAGGTCAGGTGAAAATGAAGGGAAGGGAAAACATTTTTGAGAGGAGTAGTAATGAAAGAAGAGATGCAGAAGTGGAAATTCATTGGTCCATGCAGAAGAACCATCACTGAAGTCATGTATATATCCAAGACGCTGTGCTAACTTCCATGAGTATAAAACTGAATTAACCATGCACTGTACCGCCTTACAGAATACACAGTCCAGTTTACGGACATAATTACAAACACCCAAATTATAATGCAGTGATCTCTGAAGTCAGGTGCAAACTCTCCAGGGAATGTACAAGAAGATCTGTTGGGGTACAGATGCAAACAAGTGATTTGCTAATTATATTTAATGTAATCATTTCAATTTGCATATGTATAAAAATGTACTACTACAGTAGTTCACATAATTTATAAATAACTGTACATGTATTAAAAGATTAGTGCTCAAACACGTTTGCTAGGAATAGTGCAAGATTAAAAACTAGTGGCAGGCTGCTATAATGTACCTGTCCCACTGGAAGAATAAACATATCCTCCAGGAAGCCAAATTCCTGAGGTTGGGCACTATTCAAATGATACAGGACAAGGGATGAGAATGAAGGGAAGGAGAGTGATGGGAGACAGGTAAAGAGAATTGCCATATGACATCCCTTATATACAGAATCTAAAAAGAAATTATAAGAAGAGCTTATTTACAAAACAAATAAATTTGCAGACTTAGAGAATGAATTTATGGTTACCTTGGAGGAAGGGGTATTTAGGGAGTTTGGGATGGACACATACACACTGCTATATTTACACTAGATAACCAACAAGGACCTATTGTATAGCACAGGGAATATTCTCAACGTTATGTGCAGCCTGGATGTGAGGGGAGTTTGAGGGCAAATGGAATCATGTATATGTATTTGCTGTTCACCTGAGGCTATCATAACATTGTTAATCCACTATGTGCTGTGCCTAGTTGCTCAGCTGTGTCTGACTCTTTGCAACATCATGGGCTGTAGCCCTCCAGGTTCCTCTGTCCTTGGGTATTCTCCAGGCAAGAATACCGGAATGGTTTGCCCTGCCCTCCTCCAGGGGAGCTTCCCAACCCAGGGATCAAACTGGATTCTGCTACATTGCAGGTGGATTCTTTACCAGCTGAGATACCAGGGAAGCCCTAATAGGCTGTGCCCCAATACAAAATAAAAAGTTAAGAAAAAAAAAGAAGGGCAGGCCAAGGACTACATTTGGGCAGTTTTGGGTAACCTAATCTCACAGAGCAGAGGGACATTATTTTAAGTTGACCAAAAACTTTTTTGGGCAGTTTTCTGTAGCACTTCACAAACTTCTTGGCCAATCCAATTTATGCACTGTGGGGGCTACATTAGACTAAGCAGAGGCCAATTCCTAACTGCAGAGGAATAATTTCTCATTCAAATACTCTACAGAAATTTTAGCTAGAGAAGAACTAGGTGACATAAAGGCCAAGATGGTCTGTTTTGTGGCACTTTACTAATTTGCAACTAGGTAGAAAATCTCACCCTTTCCAATAAGTTAAACATTCATGGTTTATACTCTTTGGAAGCTCATATCCATGTTCAGGTGCTCAGTCGTATTCAACTCTTTGCAACCTCATGGACTGCAGCATTCCAGGCTCCATGTCCTTCACTATCTCCCAGGATTTGCTCAAACTCATGTCCATTGAAGCAGTGATGCCATCCAACCATCTCATTCTCTATCACCTCCTTCTCCTCCTGCCCTCAGTCTTTCCCAGCATCACAGTCTTTTCCAATGAGTCAGCTCTTCACATCAGGTGGCCAAAGTATTGGAGCTTCAGCACCACTCCTTCCAATGAATATTCAGGGTTGATTTTCTTTAGGATTGACTAGTTTGATCTCCTTGCTGTCCAAGGGACCCACAAGAGTGGAGGGTGTTGGAGACAACACCATAGTTCAAAAGCATCAATTCTTTGGTGCTCAGCCTTCTTTAGGGTCCAACTCTTACATCTGTGCATGACTACTGGAAAAACCATAACTTTGACTATATGGACCTTTGTTGGCAAAGTGATGTCTCTGCTTTTTAATACACTCTCTAGGTTTGCCATGGCTTTTCTTACAAGGAGCAGGTGTCTTTTAATTTCATGACTACAGTCATGATCCACAGTGATTTTGGAACCTGAGAAAATAAAATCTGTCCCTGTTTCCTTTTTTCCCCTACTTTCTATTGAAGAAAATAGACTTTCTTTAAGGAACTACATAAGACTGAACTCCTGTAGCCTGTTACTTCCAAATAAGCCATGCTCTGAGCAGATGTCACTGCCAAGGTTAAATCATATCCCCAGGACTTCCCAGAGCAAATACTATAGACATATTAGGCCTCATTCCTTGTGCTCTACTTAGGTATTCAAGTGGAGTTTCAATTCCTCTAAATCCCTGATTTAGCTTTAATGTGTATATAGATGAAAATCAGCTTACAAAATATTGCATCCAAGCCCAGAGGAAATACTGCTCAATACTCCTATTTTGTTACCATGGACTGTGAAAGGTGCTGAAATGGTCCCTGGAGACAGAGACCATATAGTCAGAGAATTGTAATTATGCTGTACTCATATACTATTGTGTGTTAGGATATAAAGAAATCAGTATCACTTATGGCTACTAGTTTGCATGGCTGCTAATATATTAAATGCATCATATTAATTGTACTTTTAATTCCAACCAGAACCCACAAACCTCATAAGCACAATCATAATACAGAGTATCAACAAGAAGTTTGTTTAACCTGCTGCTGTACTTCAAAATTATTGTAAGGAAAAGGTACTCTTCTTCTGAAAGCTTTAGCTTACTAATTATTTGTGCCCTCAGGAAGCAAAATATTAACAGAGAGGAAACTCCAAGTTATTCTAGGATGAATCCTTGAATTTTCATTGTCTATCATATAAAGGAAATATTTCCTAAGAAAAATGAAATGTGAGTAAATGCTTGATCATCATCATACTGTAGGTAAACTTTTCCACAGAGAAGTATGAGAGTTCTACTAAAATTCTTCTCCATCACTCCTCCCAGTATGAAGGTCATCTGAGGTTCCTGTGAGAAAAGAAGTGGTTCCAGTGGACTGACTCCATTTCTCAATGCCAAACTGCAATGATCTAATAAGACCACATGGGGGAAAGCAGAAAACAGCACAAACTAGATTTCAAAGCTGGATTAGAGATGCTTCAAATTGTGTAAAATAGAACTCTACAATTAGAAAAAGATTACAGCATGGAGAATTAGTTAATCCAAAATTAAACAAAACAGCCGTTGGCTTTCAAGTTCAGCGTTCTCTGGAGAGGAAGGATAAATACTAATTTTTTTTTAATAAGAAAAAATATCTAAATCATAATGCTTTTGAGATCTAGCTCTCCAGTGAGAAGATTTGAAAAGAATCATTTGTGCTTTGTCTCCATTCAGATATTACTCTTGCTTCATCTATCACCTGTCTGAAATTTCTTGAATGCCTTTCTCGAAATGATAACATAGAAATCCATTTGAGTATCTCAAAGACAGCTGGACCACCCTAATAATCTGCTGCTGCTGCTGCTAAGTCACTTTAGTTGTGTCCGATTCTGTGTGACCCCATAGACGGCAGCCCACCAGGCCCCCCCGTCCCTGGGATTCTCCAGGCAAGGACACTGGAGTGGGTTGCCATTTCCTTCTCCAATACATGCAAGTGAAAAGTGAAAGTGAAGTCACTCAGTCATATCTTGACTCTTAGCAACCCCATGGACTGCAGCCCACCAGGCTCCTCCATCCATGGGATTTTCCAGGCAAGAGTACTGGAGTGAGGTGCCATTGCCTTCTCCACCCTAATAATCTAGGGGGCTCCAAAAGTTATATTTAATCAAACATAACCTCATGTAGAAAAACTCTAAGTTTTGCATTAGAGCACATAATAAACAGGCTAGAATCCGGCACTTCCCTTAGTGGGGCTTTGATACTGCTCTTTCCTTTTCCCTTCTAACCTCAAAACAGTTTCTTAGACTTCAGTTTGGGGCTACAGTTATCTAGGTCATTGTAGTATTACTATCTATTTGAGAAGGTTACACTATTCCATTTAATATATAGCAGTGTCATCATTTACATTTACCAACATGGAAAGTTAGGTGAACGGATGGATGACTGTAGACAGAGATAAGTAAATCCTATGAGAATCTAAGCAAACTCTGGGAGATAGTGAAAGACAGGGTAGCCTGGCATGCTGCAGTCCATGGAGTCACGAAAGAGTCAGACATGACTTAGCAACTGAACAACATGAGAAGCATGATGGTTTGTACACTTACCAACAAATAAAATATACCCTTGATAGCAGTCGCTAACAATGTGTATTCAACAACAGATAAACACTCAGCCTTCACGTTCTCTTATTCAGTTAAAATTTTATCTTTACTTGAAATGATATGTATCTGAAACAGAGTGGTTTAAATTTTTCAGAAATATATCTTCCAAATGTTATAATATAGATGATTATAACTAATCCATATTTTAATATATCTGTCTTTAGTGGATGAAAATGTAATGTTCTTCAGCCATGGGATTAAAAAAGTATAGTGTTGTGTATTAATAGTAAATATGTACAATCCATGGAATTTGAGCTGGAAATATCTTCCTAGATAATCTGGTCTGAAGTCCCACCCAGTGCAGAAATTCCCAGTAAAACATCCTGGACAGATGGTTTTCCTGTCTGTCTAAACTTACCAGAAACCAGGAAATAGCTTAGAAGGCAGTTCATTCATTGTGGAAGTCTCCGTTTTCTCAGAATTCTTGCCTGCTGGTGGGATATGCATCCTTGTAACTTCTTAGTCACCTTGCAGGCTTCTAGATCTATGAATCTGTTCTTCAGGAGACCCAGGCACAGGCCTAGTGACTGCCACTTTCTCTTAAGTGTTCTCCACTCACAGGCAAAGAGGACAAGAGCAAGACAGGAGAGTAAAAATCCTGGATATCAAAGTTATCATCCCCAAAACACTACAGAGTCTTACAAGGCATGTCACTTTCAACACTATGACATTTAACAGAAATAAATGAAAGACAGTAACACAATTTAATAAACCAATTGCTTAAATTATGGAAGAGACTTAGCAGAAATATGTGTTTGAAAAAAAATAGTGATGCTTCTCTTTCCATTCAGATTTCAAATACTGAAGCTGCACCTAATTAAAAATAACTGATGAGAAACTACAAGTGAGTCAGTAGTGTGACATCAGCAAAAAAGTCTGAACAATCATAGCCTGATATTAAGAGAAACATAGTTTTTTTGAAGAAGGAAAGTAAGATTATCACCTTTTAAAATCATGGTCAGAACACATCCTTGAACTCTGCCTTAGAGATTCTTGGGCAAACTGCATTTGTCCAGCAGAGAGCAATTAGGATGGTGAAGGATCTGGGAACCAGATCAGATACGAACAGAGAACTTCTGAGTTTTAAGGTAGAGAAGGCTGACTCAAGATTGTGTTGTGGAAACAGAGCTGGTCTCAAGAACCGAGAACCAGGGATGCAGACGAAAACTCCTCGAGCATGAGGAGTCTCCAGTATCAGCGGTGCTCCAGCACCATCAGAGGTACTCATGGTGAAAGTATGGTCAAAGGAAAGCAAACACCGTAAAGAGAATCAAATGTCTACTGAATGTCTCTTATTTGCCAGCTTCAGGGCATCCAGCCTCCACTAAACAGGACAGATACAAGTGCTAAGCTGAGAGTTTACCATCTAAGTGGAAAGGGGTTGGACTAAGTAGTCTTTAAATTTCCTTTTAGTTCTGAGGTTCTAGGACACTATTAGCTTAATATTCTCTGTTATACATAATGTTACACAGAGCTGGAAGAATGTGTCAAATGGGACTGTACAAATATTGAGGGGTAGAAAGCTTTTTATAGTATTTGTTCCCTGATTCAATACTTACTGATTGCCAGTATTATGTCCTAAGTATTGAGGTGTCCTATAAAACAAAACAAAATGAAAAAAACCTGTCTTAAAAGAGTTCACAGTCTATAATTTTAAACACTCTTTAAAGACTGTTTTCTCCAGTACTTTGGCCAGTTCAGAGTCACAATACCAATATGTAAAGTGACCACCTAATCTGTCTTCCATGGCAAGACATTTTTGAAAGTGAAAAGGATGCTATTAATAATTTCATCAAGACAACAGGTGTAAGAAGGACTGTCCAGACAAACTAGGACATCTGGTCACCCTATTAATAAGCTTCTAGATCAAATGGAAGCTGAGGCCTTCTCAGAAAAACAAATCCTCTTTGATGCAGACTGGGCCCAGTATGTCAATCCAGCTCCTTCCCCAGCTCTCTCCTCCCCACTTTGTACATTCCAGAAATGTGATTCTTAGTCACTCTTGATTCATCCACAGGTAGACACCAGACCCAATCAGTCTGTCTCTGGGGTGTTTTGAGAACTGGCCTCTCCAGTATTGAGACCCACAAGATATCAAACTTGAGTGCTGCTGATGAGAGAATACTGTATGCCCAGGGAGTGAAGTCTACTTGGAGAGGCAATTGAGAAGGATCCTGGCAGAGTCTGAGTCCCCAGTTTCAGCTCCCCTGATGCTCTCTCTACTGTTCACCAGAGTTTCCTATGATCTGTTATTCAGGACCAATATTTTTCTAATATTTTTTACCTTTTACTCTAGCTAGTTTGACTTGGGTTTATGGCACTTTCAGTCCAAACTGCCCCAATTCAGATGCAAAGAAGTAATTTAAGTAAGAATGATGGCTTCCCCAAAGCTTGTCATTTTCCCCTCTCCTATAGGTTTGGGCCTGTTGTCGTTTCCAGGAGAGGAAAAAAAAAAAGATATTTAAACCATTCTGAGGCTTGGCATCAATTCACCTTTTCTCTTCACTCACCCCAACCTTGAGCATATGTTTGAAAAATAAGCTCACATCTGACCTCTGAGACTCTCTTGATCTTTGCCAACAACTTGTGTCACTGGATGTCTTTCTTGCCCTGTTTCTGAGTCTCTGTTCTGGTAATTTGCACTCATCACAGGTCTGTATGAAGTCAGACAGACTTTATTCACTTCCTTCATTAGGGACTAACTCTTTCAGCTGTAGAGGTGGCCTTGACACCTTCAAAGGATGCTTTTTAGTCTTTATTGTACTTGGCCTCTCTGTAGCGTTGATGCCACTGGTCCTGTTTTCTTTCTTGAATTTGTCTTTTCTTTTGACTTCTGTTACATCAGTCTCTTCTTATTCTTGTCCCACAGTTCGAAGCACTTCTCAGTGTTTTCTAGAACCATCTTTTTCTTTGTCCATTAAAAAAATGTTGGAGATGTGCTTCTTCTATTCTCCTCTTTTGTTCTTCCTTGACAATTTGATTGAATCTCATGGTATCAACCATCAACAATATGCTGATGGGTCTCAATTCTACTTTCATGGGCTGGATCTTTCATGAGCTCCTGATTCATAAATCTGTCTATTGTACATCTTCTACCGAGTGACCCAGTAAGTGCTTCAGAGTCAAAGTATCCAAGACTAAACTCCCCATTTTGCAAAACAATTCCATTTCTGATGTTCCTATTGTCTTTAAATAGCATTACTATCTACATAGCACCTAAAACAGAAGCCTGGGAGACCATCCTAGCTCCTTCCACTCCCTGGCACCACATTTCAGAAGTCACTATGTCCTATGAATTCGCCTTCCCAGTAATTCTTGAAGCCATCCCTATCAACTCTCACTGTCATTGCCTTAACGCCATCCTCCTCTCTTTGCAGTGGTATCTTAAATGGTTTTTCTTTATCCAGTCCCACTTTCTTCAAACAACCTTCCTTTATGCTTCCAGCAGAGTATTTCTTTCATACTATCAAATTCAAAATTCTCCAGTGATAATTCTCTAATTAACTTCAAAACGATGTACAGACTTCCAGTAAGACTTGTGAAGTTGCTCTTGGTCTGGCCTTGTTAGGCCACACTTCCTAGACTCTTGTTCCAATACTTCAGCAGCCATAAATAAAGGCCAGACACACTGGACAGTTTGTCATCTTCTTAATGGGCCACTCTCTGTTATCTGTTAGGGCAGATAACCATGTGACTCTGCCTGGTTCTTTTGGAATGTTGACTCTCAGTTTGTTCCCTCTTGAAACTGGCAGTGTGAGAAGCTCCAGTCACATGGAAAAACCGTATGTAGGTGCTGCGGGGCCAGCTGAGCTCAGCCCAGGTGCCAAGCATATGAATGAAGATGTTTCCTTCTTCTGAGTCACTCTGACCGTCCCAGCCAGGGCCCCAGACCTCATGAGGCAGAGACATACCATCCCTGATGTGCCCTCTCTGAATTCCTGACTCACAGAATCAGTGAACATAGTAACACAATAGTGTTTTTCCTCACTAAGTTGGCGTAGTCTGTTATTGAGCAGTAGATGACTGAAATACCCTCTTATAGTATTAATATTTTGTTCTCTGGAGTATTCAATTCTAGGGTACTTCTAACTTCAAGAGTTTGCCTCACAGTTACAGCACATTCCACAGGGTTGTGACTGTTGCATTCACGGCGAATGTGTTTTATTCTTTTTTTTTTGGCCCAGTACCTAGTTTGCAGAATATTCGCAGTCAGTCTTGTGAATGGGATCCCCGAGCCTTCTTTCTCGTTCTCAGTGCTGTGCGTGGGCACCCGATGGGACCTTCCCTTGCTCTGCCTTTTATTCTCAAGGCTCCCCTTTGCCTCTCAAAATAAGTCCTTCAGCAACTGCAGCTCTAGCAGTTCACCCAGACCCTTGCCTACTAAAGAAGTCAGTCTGGTTTCAACTCAGCGTCTCCCCATGAGCTCAAAGTAATTACGAAGGCTTGGCAGGGGGTGGTAAAAAATGTCATGGATCCATGTCTACTGGTCCATATAAGGAAAAGTGGGGGAGGAAAACGTTTATATTCTGAATACCCACTGTGTGTCAGGATCTCTCCTAGAAGGTCTTTATATATTATCTGACCTAGTCCTCTCAACAGCCCTGTGAAATAGACATTTTGGTTTCCATTTTACAAGGAAAGAATGCTGATGTTCAGTGAGGTTGTGATCTACACAGGGCCACTTGGCTAACAGAATGAAGGATCAGCCCAAGCCTACTGGCTCCAAAGCCAGTGCAGTTCCTATAAGCCATGCATTCTGGAAAACTCTTGTGAGAGGATTGATGGATAAAATTTCACAAGTTCAATTTTATTCCAATGACTTTAACCACAAAGAAGACGTATTCTCTAATCAAATGTTGAATATCTAAAAATAACATAGTAACTAGAGTCAACCAATTATCCTTCAGGATGCCTCTGTTTGTTCAAGGACAGGTCTGCCTGAGAAGGAGGACTGGGGAAGGAAAAGGAAGGAAGAGAACACAGAAGGCCTGAGGGAGAGGAAGGAGCTGTCTTAGGTGAGGTCAGAGGAAAACTGTAGAAGGGAAGGCCTGGAATCTAAGACAAAAGGCTTTTCCCTGGAGAATTGGGTGGGGTTGTGTCCTGGGGAAGATCAGAGGATTTAGGACATCCTTTTGTACAATACAGACAGGAAACTGAATACTTTTACCTCTAAGCAGAGGAGCTTGAAAACTTTGTTAAGTCAAAGACTTACATCCTCAATGAAACTTGGCCCATAGGACTCTGTTTTTCAGTTTTCATTAATGTTAATGTTTTATCATTCTTTTTACTTACACAGAAATTAATTTTTTATTTTCATGGTTGTCAAAAGATTATTCACAGAAAAGTTCAGATCAGGATCAATTTCTATTTCTTTTTCGTTAGATCAATATATTTTAATGAAGTGTGATTGATTAATATTTTAGGGAGAAAGAAAGAAAGCTCTTTTCTCCAGGCATCATTGATCTATGTCTGAGCCAAAGGATTACCAAAGACTAGTGTCTGTTTTTCTTGTTGAGTAAGTCCTGGGATCTTGGGTCACACTGCCACTTTGATGCCATTAGAAAATCAAAGAAGTGCATTTTGGCAAGCTGTGGTGTATCTAGCATCCCCTACCTGCATACATATAAACAACTTTTATGTATGTGCATTAGAAACTAGGAAACAAGATCACATGTTTGAAATCTCATTTCCTAAGCATGACGCTTAGCGGTTGCCTGATAAGATCTGGTTATACAAAATTAGTGGGTTTCACTCTCAATAAGGACTCCCCACTCCTCTATCCCTCTGAGTTGAAGTTATAGTTATGCCAGTGCCTCTGCTGGGACTTGTTCTATAGTTGAGTGAAGACGTGTTATCTATTTTAACACACACACACAGCTTAGATTTCCACAGAAGCCTTTTAAATACTATATAAAGTGTTTCAGAGAGCAAAGACTCTAATGCTAAGTCATCCAGGTACGGGGTTCTAGAACTCATTTCTGTTCTTTGTTACATGCCACAGCCAAACAGGTATGTAAATCCTATGATGATTGCTCCAAGAAAGAGAGAACTCCATCTCATGTACTTGGTTCTTCATCATTCTCTCACCTACCAAATACACACGAAGCTTCTTTTATGTTGTAGGGTCTTTACCAGACTCTGGAGATGGCGAGGTAAGTAAGATCAACTGGTCCCCTGCTCTTAGAAAGTCTACATTCTGGTTAGGGAAGCAAGACAGTAAGAGAAGCAAGTAAATGAATTAATAGCCCAGTTATCAGTTCAGTTCATTTCAGTTCAGTCGCTCAGTTGTGTTCGACTCTTTGCGACTTCATGAATCGCAGCACGCCAGGCCTCCCTGTCCATCACCAACTCCTGGAGTTCACTCAGACTCGCGCCCATCGAGTCAGTGATACCATCCAGCCATCTCATCCTCGGTCGTACCCTTCTTCTCCTGCCCCCAATCCCTCCCAGCATCAAAGTCTTTTCCAATGAGTCAGCTCTTTGCATGAGGTGGCCAAAGTGCTGGAGCTTCAGCTTTAGCATCATTCCTTCCAAAGAAATCCCAGGGTTGATCTCCTTCAGAATGGACTGGCTGGATCTCCTTGCAGTCCAAGGGACTCTCAAGAGTCTTCTCCAATATCGCAGTTCAAAAGCATCAATTCCAGTTATAGATTGTGATTATTGCCATGAAGAACATAGGCAGAATAGCTGGACAGAGAGTGACTGTGGTGGAGAGGATGTCTGTTTTAGATACAGGTGATTGGGGAAGATGGCCCCAGGACTGACCCCTATGGAGGAGAAAAAGCCAGCTATGTGAAGAGCCAGAGTGGAGCACTGCGATTTAGGATGGCATGTGCAAAGGCCCCAAGGAAGGATATGCCATGGCATGCTTTGAAAACTTAAGAATAAAGATGAAGACCTCAAAATACATGAAGCAAAAAACTGACAACATTTAAAGGACAAACAGACAAATCTATGTCTCACAGTGGGATATTTTTAACACATAACATTACCATAAAATCTGAGCCCTGGTGGCTCAGATGGTAAAGCGTCTGTCTACAATGTGGGAGACCTGGGTTTGATCCCTGGGTTGGAAAGATCCGCTGGAGAAGGAAATGGCAACCCACTCCAGTACTATTGCCTGGAAAATCCCACAGACAGAGGAGCAAAACTCAGCAACCTAAAACTTCAAGTATGTATAACATATGTTTAGTTGCTCAGTCGTATCCGACTCTTTGCAACCCCAGGACTGTAGCCTGCCAAGCTCCTCTGCCCTTGGAATTGTCCAGACAAGAATACTGAAGTGTGTAGCCATTTTCTTCTCCAAGGGATCTTCCCAACCCAGGGATCGAACCCATGACTCCTGCACTGGAGGTGATTCTTTACCACTGAGCCATCAAGGAAGCCCATATGCTACACGTATTCTATGTGTATTCTGTAAGGCAGGTATTCTGAAGCAGCTTAGCTGCATGGTTCTAGCTTGGGAGTTCTCATGAGGCGGCCATCTAGATCTCACCTGGGACTGCAGTCCTCTGAGGGCCTCATTGGGGCAGGAGGACCCACTTTTGCTCTCATGGCCTCAATTCCTCACCAGCTGTAAGCAAGAAGCCTCAATTCCTCATGCCATGGGCTTTTCCATAGGGTTTCTAGTGTCTTTAAGACATGTAGCTGGTTTCCCAGAGTGAACTCCAGAAGAAAGAGAAGCATCATGACTTTTTCAGCTGGTCCCAGAAGCCACAGACCATCACTTCTACCATATTCTATTCATGAGAAGTAAATCACTTGTATATTTTTGAGATTAGCTGTTTGTCAGTTGCTTCATTTGCTATTATTTTCTCCCATTCCGAGGGCTATTTTTTCACCTTGTTTATAGTTTCCTTTGTTGTGCAAAAGCTTTTAATTTTAATTAGGTCCCATTTGTTTATTTTTGCTTTTATTTCCAGTATTCTGGGAGGTGGGTCATAGAGAATCCTGCTNTGGAATTGAGCTGCAGGAGTTGCTTGTATATTTTTGAGATGAGTTCTTTGTCAGTTGCTTCATTTGCTACTATTTTCTCCCACTCTGAAGGCTATCTTTTCACCTTGCTTATAGTTTCCTTTATTGTGCAGAAGCTTTTAATCATAATTAGGTCCCATGTGTTTATTTTTGCTATTATTTCCAATTCTGGGAGGTGGGTCATAGAGGGTCCTGCTGTGATTTATGTCGGAGAGTGTTTTGCCTATGTTCTCCTCTAGGAGTTTTATAGTTTCTGGTCTTACGTTTAGATCTTTAATCCATTTTGAGTTTATTTTTGTGTATGGTGTTAGAAAGTGGTCTAGTTTCATTCTTTTACAAGTGGCTGACCAGTTTTCCCAGCACCACTTGTTAAAGAGATTGTCTTTAATCCACTGTATATTCTTGCCTCCTTTGTCGAAGATAAGGTGTCCATAGGTGTGTGGATTTATCTCTGGGCTTTCTATTTTGTTCCATTGATCTATATTTCTGTCTTTGTGCCAGTACCATACNTAGATCTTTAATCCATTTTGAGTTTATTTTTGTGTATGGTGTTAGAAGGTGTTCTAGTTTCACTTTTTTACAAGTGGCTGACCAATTTTCCCAGCACCATTTGTTGAAGAGATTGTCTTTTATCCACTGTATATTCTTGCCTCCTTTGTCAAAGATAAGGTGTCCATAGGTGTGTGGGTTTATCTCTGGGCTTTCTATTTTGTTCCATTGATCTATATTTCTTTTAAAATTACCTTTTGGATTTTATTGAATATTTCACTATTCTAATATCACAGATGCTGTGCTGTTTTCCGTCTGATATTGATATAAAAATTTGTAGTTCTCCCTTTTAACAGTGAATTGCATTTGGGTAGGATGGCATATATTGTTAAATTCTCTACAACATATGCTTCAAATGCTTTTAAATATCAATATATTGTGACCCTTTTAGGTAACATTTTGGTAATATGGAATACCATAATAATATATATACAAAGAATTTATTTAACATATTCAATACCTTAGACTATAGCCAATTAAAAAAATTAGTTACTCCAATATATGCTTTCATAAATTTCATTATGATCAAAAACAACTAGATTGAGGAACTTTTAACAGACATATATGTAAATAGAAAATTAATATTTTATTAGATTATACTATGCAAGTATATATACATATCCAAATATACTAAAAGGTAGTAGGGATATAAACTGTTTTGGAATATTTAAAAATATCTCACGTTAGAGAGGTTATTGAGAAAGATCAGAATATATGAAATTGTGCTTTTATTAGCTAAAAGTATCAAATAATTTCATCCTTATAGTTTCAGATTAGACTCTGATAAAGTCATTAATGCCAAAGTAGTGGTTTTTTTATAATACTTTTCAGACAAAATATTAATTATTTTTGTTATATCTCTCATTTCTTTGTTAGTTAATCATCACAACTATTTAGTACGTTAACTCAATAAATCTTGAGTTTTTTAATACTGTCTTTGTGTTTAGGGCAAATCATATAGATTATATTATGTATAAAAAAGTGAACCTCAATATAGGAAGAAAAGGCACTTGTACCTTTTTCAATTTCATTTCAATTCACACTCTAGATACTGTTCCAATTCTTAGATAGAAAAATCAGAGGTTGGAAAGAAGTGAAGAATTGCTGGAAAAATTTCTCATTCTATGTGATACATGAGATGAAAGACCTATTTTTAGTGCTTTAACTTCTTTAGATTTGGAAGTGTGGTTATCTCCAAGGCAAAGAGGTAAACCACTATCTCTTTTCATAAACAGAATCTGTCATACTAATTATTTTTTTAAAACTTATTCTTCATTATCATATGCACATAATTGCTAGGGATTAGAATTAACACAGTATAGTCTATTACAACAAACACTGCAAATAAGAGTTGTTACTAGAGATTCTACTGATAGGAGCAAGAGGAGCTTTACCCAAAAGAAGGAGAATTATCATTCAGCCACATTGTTCCCTCAGTCTAGTATGCTATGTCCACTGTTTTAGCCCACCATTAAGCAGACATTTTTTTTTAATACAAATTTTGAGTTTCTTAAATGAAAGGTGTTAAGCAACTAGAGATGTATTATAAAATTGACTCCGTATCACTCAATAATGTGGAAAACTTTAGAATCAGATCAAAGTAGAAAGTCCCTCTCCAATTACAATTTAATAATTTAAAACTTTGGCTTTGTACATACAATATTGTGGTAGGGGAGTTTGAGGATAATAATTGGTCATAAATTGCACTTATTTCTAATCAAAAGGAAAAAATATATACTCAAATTAGCTCTATTACCTTTAAAGCTAGGTCAAAGAATATTGCTTGAATTCAAAGAAAAAATAAGTTTTCTATTATTTCTTCTTAATGCTCCCAGGATAAGCAGAAGAGTATTTTAGAATTTCTTTCTGAAACTTCGCCAGTACTTATTGCATGGAAAATAAGGGAAGAAAGAAAACTATCACTTGCAGAGAGATTTATCAGTCAGGATTGAAATGTGGTTGAGGTAAGCAAGCTGGACCTTATCTCAGATTGAAGAGTTATGAATCAATCCTTCTGTGACAAAGAGCAAGCCGTGAATAGAGAAGGTTAGACTAGAGGTATCCTTCCAATGCTATTCTATTCTTCCAATAGTATTCCAGTATAATACTATACTATTCTTCCAATAATCCATTCTTGAGAGAGGGCCCAATACCCCTCTTTTCTATAAAAATGAGAGGGAATAAATGCTTCTCACAAAATCCATGCATATGGTTTTCTTTGCACATGTAGTTTTAAGGCTACTGCACTTATATTTGCATTTTTTAATATATGATATTAGCTCTCCTTAAAAGTCTTTTGTTTTGAATCTCAGTGAATTTTTATGAGTTTCAAATGGGTAATGCACTAGAATTCAAATACACTGGGGTCTAAAGGAAAAAAGTTTAACAAGTCCATTCCCTGGTAATCCATGGATAAGAGTCTGCCTTGCAGTGCAGGGGACACTGGTTTTGTCCATGGTCCAAGAGTCGGATGTGCCAGAAGCAATGTAGTACACACACACACACACACACACAAACACTTCAGGAAGATTCCACAGAGTAACTAAGGTTGTGCACCACAACTAATGAACCTGCACTCTAAAGCCTGGGAGCCTCAACTACTGAAGTCCATGTGCCTTAGAACCCGTGATCCACAATAAGGGAAGCCATTGCAATAAGAAGCTCATGCACCATAATCGGAGAGTAGCCCCTGCTCGCCGAAACTAGAGAAGGCCTGTGTTTAGAAACAAAGATCTAGCACAGCTGAAAAATAACAAACTAAATAAATAAATAAAATGTTAAAAATTTATTCATTTACAAATGAAGTCATGACCTATGTAGATCAGTTGCAGAGTGGTTTCCTGTTCAAGGACCATATTAATATTAATTCTGATATTTACTTCCCTTTCCACCCCTGAAGGAACTTGCAAGAACAAAGGCAGCAACAATCTCTTCTAGCACCAAATCACTTTAGGGTTTCTCATGCCACATGCCTTTGGTTCACAATTGCCATCTCTCCACCACATCTTCCCTTCTTTTCCAAATATGCTATCATTACATGGTACCTCTTTTATCTATCATCTAATAGTAATTGGGTGATGAAAATATCTTTTTTCTCTCAATTATTCTTGAGAGAATATGCCTAATTGTCATTTTTTCCAATTTTTGATTTTACTTTCAAAAATCTTTAGATACCTTCTTGATTGGTGAAATTCTATCTCAAAGAAGAGAAAGGGAACGTAAATGAAGACATAAACCCAGAATCTTCTTTTGTTGTTGTTCAGTCACTCAGTCATGTCTGACTCTGTGTGACCCCATGGACTACAGAAAGCCGGGCTTCCCTATTCTTCACCATCTCCTGCAGCATGCTCAAACTCATGTTCATTGAGTCAGTGATGCCATCCAACCTCTGTCATCCCCTTCTTTTCCTGCCTTCAATCTTGTCCAGTATTAGGGTCTTTTCTAATGAGCCAGCTCTTCTCATTAGATGGCCAAAATATTGGCGCTTCAGTATCAGTCTTCCCAATGAATATTCAGGATTGATTTGCTTCGGAATTGACTGGTTTGATTTCCTTGCAATCCAAGGTACTCTCAAAAGTCTTGTCCAATACCAAATTCAAAAGCTTTTCTTCCAAGGAGCAAACATCTTTTAATTTCATGGCTATAGTCATCATCTACAGTGATTTTGGAACCTAAGAAAACAAAGTCTGTCACTGTTTCCATTGTTTCCCCATTTGTTTGCCATGAAGTGATGGGAAGAGATACTATAATCTTCGTTTTTTTGAATGTTGAGTTCTAAGCCTACTTTTTCACTCTTCTCTTTCACCTTCAAGAGGCTCTTTAGTTCTTCTTTGCTTTCTGCCATAAAAGTGGTGTCATCTGCACATCTGAGGTTACTGATATTTCTCCCAGCTTGATTCCAGCTTGTGCTTCATCCAGCCTGGCATTTTGCATGATATACTCTGCATATAAATTAAATAAGCAGGGTGACAGTATACAGTCTTGACATACTCCTTTCCCAATTTGGAACCAGTCTGCTGTTCCAAGTCCGCTTCTAATTTTTGTTTCTTGACCTGCATACAGGTTTCTCAGGAAGCAGGTAAGGTGATCTGATATTTCCATCTCTTTAAGAATTTTCCATGGTTTGTTGTGATTCACACAGTTAAAGGCTTTAGCATAGTCAATAAAGCAGAAATAGATGTTTTCTGGAATTTTCTTTCCTTTTCTATGATCCAATGGGTGTTGACAATTTGATCTCTAGTTCCTCTGACGTTTCCAAATCAAGCCTGAATATCTGGAAGTTCTCAGTTCATGTACCTTTGGAGCCTAACTTGGAGAATTTTAAGCATTACTTTGCTAGCATGTGAAATGAGTGCAATTTTGCACTAGTTTCAACATTGTTTGGCATTGTTCTTCTTGGGATTTAAATGAAAACTGACCTTTTCCAGTCTTGTGGCCACTGCTGAGTTTTCCAAATTTGCTGGCATATTGAATGCAGCATGTTCACAGCATCATCTTTTAGAATTTGAAAGAGCTCAACTGGAATTCCATCACCTCTACTAGCTTTGTTCATAGTAATGCTTTCTAAGGCCCATTTGAATTCTTTCTCTAATATGTCTTACTCTAGGTGAGTGATCATACCATTGTGGTTATTTCATTAAGTTCTTTCCTGTATAGTTCTTCTGTCTATTCTTGTCACCTCCTCTTAGTATCTTCTGCTTCTGTCAAGTCCATACCAATTCTGTCCTTTATTGAGCCCATCTTTGCATCAAATGCCCCCTTGGTATCTCTGATTTTCTTGAAGAGATCTCTAGTCTTTCCCATTCTGTTGTTTACCTCTATTTCTTTGCATTGGTCACTTAGGAAGGCTTTCTTATCTCTCCTTTATTCTTTGGAACCCTCCATTCAGATGGATATATCTTCCTTTTTTTTCCTTTGACTTTTGTGTCTCTTTTCTTAGCTATTTGTAAGGCTTCCTCAGACAACCATTTTGCCTTTTTGCATTTCATATTCTGGGGATGGTTCTGATCACTGCCTCTTGTACAATATTACCAACCTCTGTCAGGCACTCTAACAGATTTAATCCCTTGAATTTATCTGTCACTTCCACTGTATAATTCTAACGGATTTTATATAGGTCACACCTGAATGGCCTTGTGGTTTTCCCTTCTTTCTTCCGTTTAACTATGAATTTTGCAATAAGGAGTTCATGACCTGACCCACAGTCAGCTCCTGGTCTTGTTTTTGTTGACTGCATAGAGCTTCTCCATCTTCAACTGCGAAGAATGTAATAAATCTGATTTCTGTATTAACCATCTGGTGATGTCCATGTGTAGAGTTCTCTCTTATTGGAAGAGGGTGTTTGCTATGACTAGCACATTCTCTTGGCAAAACTCTGTTAGCCCTTGCCCTGGTTCATTTTTTATTCCAATGGTAAACTTGCCTGTTAATACAGGTACTTCTTAACTTCCTACTTTTGCATTCCACACGACTGAGCAACTGAACTGAACTGAACTGATGATGAAAAGAACATCTTTTTTTTTTTTTTTGGTGTTAGTTCTAAAAGGTCTTGTAGGGCTTCATAGAACCATTCAGCTTCTTCAGCATTAGTGGTTGGGGCATAGACTTGGATTACTGTGATACTGAATGGTTTGCCTTGGAAATGAACAGCGATCATTCTGTTGTTTTTGAGACTATACCCAAGACATTTTGGACTCTTTTGTTGACTATGAGGACTACTCCATTTTTTCTAAGGGATTCTTGCCCACAGTAGTAGATATATTGGTCATGTGAATTAAATTTATCCATTCCAGTCCATTTTAGTTTACTTATTCCTAAAATGCCAATGTTTACATTTTAGTGGTAGGAATCTTCTTTAGTGTCTAAGAAGAAAAGAGATCTGGGGTACAGTCAAAAGTAACTATTAATATTTATGTTTCATTACACAGGAAGTTGCATGATACAATGTAAACACAAAACTTATGGGAAAATATAGGAATTGAATGTAATATACATGTTTGCTATATTATGATTCTGAACTAATAGATGAAGAACAAATAGGAGTTAATAAGGTGAGATAGAGGGTAAAGGGCACTGCAGATAAAACTAATAGTATTTGCAAGAAGCTAGATTTGACGATATAGACTGTAAATTTATGTATTTATTTATTAGTTTAGCAAAACTGGAGTTTGATATGCAGAGGGAATGAGGTTAAAGAACTTATAAGATTCTTGACCTTAGTGGGCTTCCTCAATACTGTTACTGAGTTTAGACTTTGTGTGGAAGACAATGGAATGACATCAAAGATTTTAAGTTCAGAGAGTTTCATGTGCAGATTTGCATTTTTATGATGCTCATTTTGACTGTAGGGTGAAAAACTGAATAGAATTACCATGTGATATATACTGGTAGGCTATTCATCAAACCAATTTCCCCTTCTTTCTGGGAACACAAATGAACTATACTTTCCAGCTTGTGTGTAGTTAGATATGATCATATGACTGAAATCTGGCCAGTGAACTATGAGTCTGTGCTATTTCCAGGTCTGAGTATAAAAGCTTTTCACATTCAGGAATTTATAATTTTTTTCTCCTTCTCCTAACTTAGTGTCAAAAAAGACAGAGCTCTGAGGAGTCTGGGCCCCTCAATTATTTTTTGGAGGGTTTCAGGAACATGACATCTTAGAATTTATATGTGTGAAACCTTAACTTCTATCATGTTTGAACCATATTAAATTTTGTTTCTTACAAAAGCTAGCATTATCTTAACATGTAATTTAAATTTACTACTTGATATAACAAATAACTAAAAATAAGATAATCAAGCTAGTTCAGTTCAGTTCAGTCACTCAGTCATGTCCGACTCTTTGCGACCCCATGAATCGCAGCACGCCAGGCCTCCCTGTCCATCACCAGCTCCCGGAGTTCACTCAGATTCACATCCATTGAGTCCGTGATGCCCTCCAGCCATCTCATCCTCTGTCGTCCCCTTCTCCTCCTGCCCCCAATCCCTCCCAGCATCAGAGTCTTTTCCAATGAGTCAACACTTCCCATGAGGTGGCCAAAGTACTGGAGTTTCAGCTTTAGCATCATTCCTTCCAAGGAAATCCCTGGGCTGATCTCCTTCAGAATGGACTGGTTGGATCTCCTCGCCATCCAAGGGACTCTCGAGTCTTCTCCAACACCACAGTTAAAAAACCATCAATTATTTGGCGCTCAGCCTTCTTCACAGTCCAACTCTCACATCCACAAATGACTACTGGAAAAACCATAGCCTTGACTAGACGGACCTTAGTTGGCAAAGTAATGTCTCTGCTTTTGAGTATGCTATCTAGGTTGATCATAACTTTTCCTCCAAGGAGTAAGTGTCTTTTAATTTCATGGCTCCAGTCACCATCTGCAGTGATTTGGGAGCCCCAAAAAATAAAGTCTGACACTGTTTCCACTGTTTCCCCATCTATTTCCCATGAAGTGATGGGACTGGATGCCCTGATCTTCATTTTCTGAATGTTGAGCTTTAAGCCAACTTTTTCACTCTCCACTTTCACTTTCATCAAGAGGCTTTTTAGTTCCTCTTCACTTTCTGCCATAAGGGTGGTGTCATCTGCATACCTGAGGTTATTGATATTTATCCCGGCAATCTTGATTCCAGCTTGTGTTTTTTGCAGCCCAGCGTTTCTCATGATGTACTCTGCATAGAAGTTAAATAAGCAGGGTGACAATATACAGCCTTGACGTACTCCTTTTCCTATTTGGAACCAGTCTGTTGTTCCATGTCCAGTTCTAACTGTTGCTTCCTGACCTGCATACAGATCAAGCTAGAGTCCAACTGAATTATGTCCTGGCATTCTGAAAGGAGTTAAAGATTTCTCAGTCTTTGTATTGGAGTTAAATAATTAGTCTCCGGGTGTTAAAACAACTGGGTGTTACTTAGTGTATAATTATAGCTGTGATATAGTAAACTACACACTTTTATAAACTAGTTATCAGAGATTTTTATAGACCAATTTGTTGAGTTCAAGCAATTGTGCTTGTGTGAAATTCAGACCTTTTCTTTTATGTTCTTCTGAATTATTTTTTGTTTTACACAGCTCTAGCATTAGTTTTTCTTAAATATGTACTGTTCTGTTTGAATTTCTTAGTTGTCAGCAAAAAGAGTGATTAATTAACTTGATTGGGCCCTACTACTGAGGAGGAACCAAGGGAGCATGTACAGCAAAAAAAGTTTGGACAGGACCTCACCATTATTATCTGATGATAATACCATTAATGAGAATCTAATATCACATTATTCCCAACATTTTTTTATAATCATTTTGCCTCACTTACTTAAGAGAATCCTAGTAGGGGATCTAGTTAGGAAAGTCTAAATAATATTCCCATTCCCTAATACCCACAGACGTTGTAGAGAAAAGATCCATACCTTGTCTCCTTTTCTTCAGTTTTTCAAGGTATATGATTTTTAATGAAATGGAGCATTCCTAAAAAACAAAAACAAAATTTTGACACAGGCAGCAATGATAAAACTAATAATTATTGAGAATAATTAATATTAACAAATCATTAATGAGACAATCAATTTATATAATTAATAATTGTAATCACATATTACCAGTCTATCGATCTACTGGATTGGAGACTTATCTCCTCAGTCGTGTCTGTATTCAGATAACCAAGGCTACTGGCAATACCTCTAAATCTCTTTACATGTACCTATGAAGGCTTTCGTGAGTCTTGTTAAATTGCTAAGTCGTATCCAACTCTTTTTTGCAACCCCAAGAACTGAAGTCCTACTCACCCTGGATTATTGCTGTTTAGCTGCTAAGTAGCGTCTGACTCTTTTGTGACCTCATGGACTATAGCCCGCATGCTCCTCTGTCCATAAGATTCCCCAGGCAAGAATAATTGAAATGAATTGCCATTTCCTTCTCCAGATGATATTCCCACCCAGGGATCAAACCTGTATTCTGCATTGCCAGGCAGATTCTTTACCTCTGAGCCACCAGGAAAGTGCTACCCCTCCTGGGCACCCCTCTCATAATTTGAGAAGTACCGGAATGAAGAGTGCCTTCAGATCAATGTTCCTCACATCTACCGTTAAGTCCGAGAACTTCCAAGAGCTTTGCCCAAATTTTTCACAGTGTTTCCACAAACGTATCCACTCCCAACAGGAAACTGTCGGTCAGCCTTGTCAAGAATTTCAGAGCTGCGCGCACGTGGCACTTGGAACAGGTTGCTGATGTTCTGCCAGACGCCATTGACCTTGTGGCAGTAGCTGTTCTTGACACTGCCAGGGCCACGCCTTCTGAGCGCTCAGAACCACTAGAGAACAACTGCAGCAGGAACCCAATTTCACCCGTGGTCCACTGGAAGCGCGTGCAACCATCCTGGAGCCGGGGAATGCAGGGTCGGTGAGAAGGATGAGGGGCCCACCCCGGGACTCTCCGGCTCTGTCTAGGCTAGCTTTAGCGCGCTCAGGGGCCGCGCAACCTCTCTGCTGAGCCGCCGCTGCTACGTTAGTTTAGCTAGCCTTTAATATCCCAGGGTTCTCTTAGGTACATTTGTTATTTAATTTTTTAAATTAAAATTTTAGCCTCCAAGAATGTATTGGGTAGGTGCAGATAAATTAGAGAAAAAGAGATATTTATATACATTTTTTAAAAAGCAGTATGTTGCATTTGAGAATTTACGAAGCTTTACTAAGCATAATGGCTTTGTGAAACTAATCATGACAAGATAATACTTCATTTTTGAAAGTTACATATTTAATCAAGCAGACCAGTTTGAATGTAACCACACCTTGTCTGTAATTTGACTTTTTCTGTTTTGATCTATGGCTCAATATTCTGTTTATGCATGACTATGAATTTCAATAAAGAGAAGTGTAGCTTTCAATTTGGGAGAACAATTTCTAAAACAGCAGTTGTGCTAGGTGATAGCAGTCTACTTTCTGTTTCTAAATACATGTTTATTTGAAGTTACTGCTGTAACTTGAACTGTGACATATATGCTGTAATTCGTTGTATTTTTCTTTTGTTTCTGTTGTTATATTTCCTAAAAATTAACTTGACAACTCTAGGTGTCACTACTTATAAAGGCCTTGGTTTTATTTAAACATTTTTTTCATTCCTCTACTTAAAATAACATTCTATCCTATATTTGAAAGAGTATATGGTTGGGTTAATATGCTGGAAAAATAATTGGTCATATTGGTAATTCTTGTCTTTCTTATATGTGTTTAGATACATGTGAACTAAATAACACTGTTGTAATGAATGACCTTCCAGTTTCACTAACTTAGACTAGAAGGGATTCATTTCTTATTTGTGCTGTCTCTACATTTTTGCCTATCATTTCCTTAAAAGTACTCCCATAATCATTTTCCCTAAAATATACTCTTCGAGAATTTTTCCTGTAAAGCCATGGGATTTTTCTATGTACTATGAAATTCATTTTTTTTTTTTTTTAATCCTGGCTTTTGCACAAAATTTTAAACAGTTTCAGATAAACAGATCTTGGTTTAATAAAGACGATCATTTCTGTAGCACCTTCTAGAGTGTTTTCATTCTAAGAATTTATGCAGCAATGCTTTTCTGTGAAGAAAACAGTTTGTTTGGAATTTATCAGAGTTTCAGAATTTTTTTTTTAATAGTATAACAGAGGCAACAACTCTAATAGAAAACCATTGATGGGCAACCTCAGTATAAATGTCAACATAGTTTATCTTAGAACATTTCTTTTCTGATATAAAGAAAAAACTTTAAATATATCTCGCCCTCTGCTTATTTCTGTCAGCCTTTTATAACAGAAAACATTTTCTTTAATTTCACAGTCATTTACAGACTTTATTAATGTTACAGCATAAAATATATTGGTGAAGTTTGTTGACTAATCAGCCAAGATAAAGGACCTATTGTTTTTCAGGTTAATATACAAAACATTTCCAGCATATGTGACATATTCACGCACTGATTCATTTTATTGTTTGAAAAAGGAAACCTTTCAATTTATCATTCTACACTGTTCCTAGTATTTCACTCTTCCTAATTTTACACACTAGTAAGTACGTTTTAATTTTTCATTATGTACCTATCATTCACCTCACTAGAACTGTCCATGTCTTAGGATTAGAATTCTCCTCTTTCATCTCATCAATTTACTTCAGAAAATGTAAGAAATGGATTTTGTTTACTTTCCTGTTATTTACATTTGAATAGTTATTTTATAAAATATAAACTTCAATAAATATCATATAAAATATAATAAAATGAAAAGTTAATGAAAAATTACAAAAAAACATAACAACATTACACTAAAGCTTCTAACCTACATATTCTATGGCTTCCCATATCTGCAAAACAACATTGTTACAGGGGAGGAGCTGAGTTGCAATAGATAAACATTCCTTCTTTATAATAAAAGTTTCCTCCAGTTTCCTATTACACTGCAGTGCATATGAGGATGAAACATAAAATTGTAAGGAGGGCTGCATAGTTACTATAGTAGCATCATGTAAGCACTTGAAGTCCAAATGTCAGGTTTTTTTCACATCAGGATCACCCATGTCACCTAAGAACACCTAGAATCCTAGCATTAGGCAGAACTCTTCTTGAAAATCCTGTTTTAGAATAAATGAATAAATTGCAAGATGGAGTTTGTTTACTTTCCTGTTTCTTACATTTGTAAATTTCACAGGACTATGAGATATTTCTATTTCTAAAAGAAAGCTTTTTATCATGGTGCAAATGCATTTGATAATTATTGGTATAATTGACCATGCACAAGTCATAATTTTGGTTAAGCCAGAAACATCTAAATAGTTGATTGGCTACTATAGTTTCTGTAATATGTAGTTTCTGTAACTTTTCTCTGAAGATTGATGCTACAAGTCAAGTCAAATAGATTCAGTGCCATTAATTCTTCTATGTAAGTTCTGAAGTATTCTCTGACATCTTTTTCATTATTCAAATTTTACCTTCCATCTCATATTTCTCATATTCTTCTCTTCAGTTATTTTGTATAGCTGTCAAGGAAAAAATGTGCTAGGCACATTAACAGGCAATGAAGTCTTCGTTCAATATTATTACAAGAAGGGAGAGAGATTAAACTCAAGCAGGAGAGTTTTTAAGCATGGAGTTGAACTAGTAAGAAATGTTCTGGAGGATTTTAGCAGGGAAATTTGTCAATGTGATTAGGCCACCTGCCTTTGCTAATTGGTGATTACCAAAGTGAGGCTTCTATTGCCCCACAAATACTAAAAGATAGGGGCCATGTATTTCTTTCTTACTTTTTTCCAGCCTTGAGGTATAATCAAATAACAAATAAAAATTCTATATGACTTAAGAGGAGGAAGACTTTTCAAAAGGATGGCTCCAAGTTATTTGAGAAAGACATTCCTGGGTTCTAAAATAGCAAAGTGCTGAGAAAAGATGCAAATCTCAAAAAAGTAGAGAGTTAATTTTTGATTGCAAGTTTTCTAAAATACGGACTCTTACCAAAAAAAAAAAAAAAGAAAAAAGATATGGAATCGAGAGTAAGGAAGAAACCTGTCTATAGTTTAACCAATCTGAAGAGAATGTTAAGGCCATCTTAGTAATATTTGTTCATACATAGTTCTCTTTTATACATGCTGAGATTTCAACCACCTAAGTGACTGTTATCTCCTTGATTCGATGTTTGTCAAAGATTTTACAAATTGCAAGCTATTGTGTCTTCCCCATTTAAAATGTCCCATAATGTCTAGATCTCTTCTATTTTCTCTACATTTCTTAAGCTGAAACATCTTCACTGAACTCTGGAGAGTTCCTCTAAAGCTTGCAATTTTTTTTTCAAGTGTGGCCTATAGGAATCAATGCCTATAGTTAGCTTTTTGTCTTCCAGTCTCTGCCCTTGAAGGTAGAAGTTCATTGGTTATATTAAATGGCTTCCATATTACCATGTGTAATTCAATATTCTGAGTCAGTTTTTATCACTGCATAACACATATAGCTATCTTTCTGTGTTGCAACAAAAATATCCTTTATTGCTCTTTGTCAATTTCCAAGGCAATTCTATAGATAGTAGAGTGTGTTTGTTATGGCAGTGCAACAATTCTAATAATTAATCAGCTGAGATAGGGTAAGTTTTGTTGAGATAATAACACCATCATCTTACTGATTTAAAGCAGAGTTTTCTTTCTTGGTTATACTAGATGCTTTTTTGTATCTTCTGGGCACTATGATACACATTTCCTTAATAGAGTAAGTACGGTACAAAAAAGAAAAAAAAGTTCTGGACTGCATCACACTGATAATTACAGTATCCGGGCTGAAAATTACATGTATCACTCTACACTCACAAACCATAGGCCAGAACAAATCTTGTAACTGCATCCAAATATAAGGGAGCTGATCTTTAACAATCTAAAAAACAACCATGACAACAGTTATTAAAACATTTGTGTGCTAGCTTCTCATATCAAAGACTGTAAATTAGTTTTAAATTACAGAGGTGTGGTGCTGGCCCACAGTGCACAATGAAATTGTTTTGTATAAAAGAAGTAGAGAAATTTTGAGTTCAATGTATTAGTGCTACTGTTGACCCTGGAATATTAACGAAACTTCTGAATCTCAATGTAGATCCATTTTCAATTATGAGTGAATCTGTTAGCAAGGTGGATTTAAGAGTCTTCTGCTTGCATTCTTAAAGCCATAGCTGAAAAATGTGACTCTATATATCTGCCATCAGACTGAAAGCCAGAGGAGAATGGGCTTTTAAAATCAGATGCAAGTCCTAAAACATGATCTCCATCTTGCTAGCTCAGGATAAATTTTATGAGAGATTTTAGGGGTATGACAAGTCATATCTGTTATAGTTTACTGAGTGAAATTTCCATAATTTTCATTTTTTGAGTTTGTATATGACACAAGGTAAATTTTATTGTCCTTTTAAGAAAAACATTAAAGATAACCTCAACAACTAAAGTGTGACTAAAATAAAATATTATAGGAATGCTTTTTCATCTCTTTAAAAAACTTTCATATGTATGTGTTAAATACTGTCAGTATTCATTTAGTCAGAGAGTATCTCGTGATTGAGAATTATTGAGATTAATATAAAAATAAAAATAGAAGATCTGATTTTTTTTTAAGTTATACTTTCAAGTATACAACTCTAACACAGTGCTAAGATGTTGACTTTCTAATACTTGACTTTTGAGGGGTTCAAATTCCTAGAAATATGAGAGATACATACAAGAGTTCTTATGTCATCCAACAAGACCCTTGTTAGGTGATGTATAGTTTCTTTTCTAAATTGACTAAAATTCAGTCTCCATCTCTGGTTGCACTATGCTCAAGACAAAAAGAGGTTGTATCAGTTACACAGAAAAACAAGTTCACACCTCATGTGTGACTGAAAGTGTATCATCATTAAACTAGTTAACATGCTACACTTATTTTCTAACAGGCAATATACTTCAACTTCACTTCATTTTTTTGCCATGGAAATTATGTAAGTTCTAGGAATGACTCCATCAATATTAAAGAAACAGAAACTCCAAGAAGTTAAAAGACTTTTGCAAAATTGGAGATCTTGTGTCACAAAATTAATTTCATTGCTCTGACTCTAGATTCAGAATTCTTTCATTTATATACCATAAGCATATTACATTCATTAAGGCATCCACTTATAAGTGATTGGTTTGCGTTATGTGGTCAAACATTAATTCAAGGAATCCAATCCAGGAATTAGGAGATTTAGAAATGCAAATATATTTGACTGCATCAACTATTTCAGTAACCGTTTTTCACCTGTTCATTACTAGCATGTAAGAATGACTGATACTTCTGGGTAACGATGGTGAAATAAATTATAATCATAAAATCACTTTCCCAAAATATATACACATCTTGCTATTGAAATTCTCAATATCAAAATAATTTCTTCTTTTTTTTTTTTTCAAAAATTCAATGTCTGAATGAAAACTCAGTTGTAATCAACCTGCATGCATGCCAGGAAGTAAACATTTTGTGTAAGTCCACAAAAAGAATATGTACAGTGCACTGTAGTTACATATCAGCTTTTCGCCCAGTAGGCATCTATTTGTTGTTCATGTCATTTAAATACATTTTGTATTCTTCTTCTCCATCTTTTCCCTGATGCTTAGTCTTTGATAGATTTCAGAGTGTACTTCTGAGAATAACATCAGTCTGTACCCAGTGAAGACACTATCTTTAGGATCATTATTACTTTTTTTTCCATTTTAATTACAATGCATGATGATGTGCAAAGAGAAAATACAATTTGTATTTGATAATGTACAGGAGTTTGTAATATACAAGAACTACAAACACAGTCACTAATGAGTTCATTAAGTGTTAAGTAATTGGGTTATTACTGTTTTAAAAAAGTTTAATGTTATACTGAAACAGGGAAATCTTTATCTTTAAATGTTCTGTTCTATTAAGTTACTCCTTTTTTCATCGTTAGCCACAGAGCACACATTTGTTGGGAATATTTTTGTCTGCAATAAATGCTTCAGAGTTGCCATTTTCTTTATCTTCAACTCTAGGGTATGTGAGACAGAAAGAAATACTAGGGAAATCACTAGAAATACCAGGGAACCACTTATTTTTCCTTGGATCCTGAGATCATTAACCTGTCTTCCTCTCTTCACCTTTCAGAGTTCAGAGTCATCTTCTATTTGTTTTATATATAATGTCTGGGGATTTCAGTTGTATTTAGGAGGAAGCATACGGAAAAGTATGCCCTCTTCATCTCAGAACTGGAAATCTTATGGCAGCATTTTATGTTATTCTTGTAGCATCAAACAGAAAACGATCTAAATGACCATTACAATCAGCAATGGAATGGATAAAATATAACCTAGTCATATTATATAAATCTTTCATCTTAGTATACTTCCAAATCAATACTAAGGTGGGAGAGAATAAAATATGAGTTATTAAGGAAATCAGCCCAAATAAATGAATATTTAGTGGATGATTTTACATATATAAATGTTAATAAAGCCAAAAATAAATATGATAAAACTAAAAAAAGAATTCTTCCATTTAAGGAGATATAAAGATTGAAAAGTAGCATGAAGGAAGTTTTGGGGGTTCACTTTATAAAATTTTCACTAATATTTGTACAGTCTACCATATGTATCTACGGTTACATAGTTATAATAAAAAAATTTTAAAAATCTACCAGAAACATTATATTTAGTTTTCACTAATTGAATTTTTTCATCTAGAGACTTGAAATAAGAGAATGGAATCTGCCATTTATACTTCTACTAATAATTACAGTGGACTTCCCTGGTGGCTTAGATGGTAAAGCATCTGCCTACTATGCGGAAGACCTGGGGTCAATCCCTGGGTTGGAAAGATCTCCTGGAGAAGGAAATGGCAACCCACTCCAAGATTCTTGCCTGGAAAATCCCATGGATGGAGGAACTTGGTAGGCTACAGTCCATGGGGTCACAAAGAGTTGGATACGACTAAGCGACTTTACCAATAATTACAATAGAAACCCTAGCCAACATAAAACAGGAAAATAAAAGTGAGAGGGAAAAATAAAAGATAAAATAAATGGAGAAAAATAAATCAAAAGGTAACTACTAGAAGATATATTTGTTTGCAAAAAAATAAAAAAGAATGTACAGTCTAAAAATTAGTTCCAAAATAGAGAAATCAGTTTTATACACTATTAAAATATTAGAAATACTGAATAATTATTCAATATCTTAAAACTATTAAGTATTGCTTATAGAAATTAATAATGATATAAGGGAAAATATATTATTGACTATCTCAATATCCATATATAGAGTCAATAACATTTAAATCAATCCAGGCATGAGACTTTTGGACATGAACAAGCAGATTTCTAATTTTATACTGAGAAACACAAGATAAAGAATTGTCAAGCCAACCTTGAGAAAATGAACAACTTTGAAGACCTATGTCTGTGCTTAGTTGCTCAGTCATGTTCAACTATTTGTGACCCCATGGGCTGTAGCCTGCCTGGTTCCTCTGTCCATGGGGTTTCTCCAAGCAAGCATACTGGAGTTGGTTGTCATGCCCTCCTCCTCTTCCGAACTCAGGGATGCAACTCAGGTTTCTCACATTGCAGGCAGATTCTTTACCCTCTGAGCTACCAGGGAAGCCCATTAAATACCACATTCTCTGCCAATTCAATGAGAAGAACATGCACAGACTAGCCCAATGGTTGGTTTAAAGATTAGGGATGAGAGACGTGTGGAGCAGAAGCCCCAATAGTTGAGCCCAGCTAGGTCTGGTGACCTCCAGTCTGCCTGCACAAAAGTGAGAATAGACCAAGCATAGATCAGCTGATTAGTAAACTGAGCCACCTATAAACTCATCTACAAGTACATGATTTACTGTTAATATATAGCATATCAGTGAGATTTTTTTTGATACATAATCATATTGTGGCCTGTTATATAGATAGATAGATAGATAGATAGAAAGATAGATAGGTGTATATAAAGAGAGAGACACCCATATACTTATATACATATATCCACAATAAAGAATAAAGTACTTTATTCCATAAAGACACCATGTAGTTACATTCTTAGATTTAAAGTAAGCAGACCAAACATGAACTTACTAATAAAGTCAGCAATTGTTAATGATTCATTTCCAAACATAAATTTAGAGCTTGCAAAATGAGTTGCAGAGTAGTCAAATTATCCAGTTCACACTTCAAAACTGCCAACCACTTCCAACCTTTCGACTTGTTATTATTCCACTAAAATAAGTCTTATCTCCTTAGTCTTGTATCCCAGGAGATCTAGAACATCTATAGCAGTAACATTCCTAGTCTCATGCGCAAATGCTAAGACTTTACCAGCAGCATTTGGAGAATATATAGTGGCTAGGTCACATGGTCAAGTGTGAATGTTACTTTTTGAACTTAAATTTCCTTTCCTATCCTCTAGCTTTAAATCTCTGGATATCCCCACTGTTCTCCTTCATACCAGGAGCAGAATCCCTTGAATTTAAAGCTAAAATGAGTACCTTTCTAAAATAAACTTTATTGTACAGTTGTTGAAACAGTGACTTCTCTAAAAGCATTATGTTGGCTAGACAGAGAGCTAATGTTAATAATGAAGATATTCTTATTCACATCTGTAGGTCTTTTAGGATTCCCTAATACCTTGGTCTAATATTTTGGATTCCCTAATATCTTGGAATAATCTGACTTATTAGAAAAAACACAGATTCTAGGAAAGAATGAAGGCAGGAGGAGAAGAGGATGATAGCAAACGAAATGGTTGGATGGCATCACCGACTTAAAGGACGTGAGTTTGAGCAAACTCTGGGAGTTGGTGAAGGACAGGGAAGCCTGGTGAGCTGCAGCCCATGGGGTCACAAAGGGTAGGACATGACTGAGCAACTGAGCAATAACAATATCTTGGTCTACTATAAACTACTCCTGACATTTATTCTGAATTCCTGGCCAGAAATTTGGAAACCAGTGCTGATATCTTTGATGCTTGGCAACATTCAAAGAGGAAAATTTCTGAGATCATTGCTAATTTAGCTAATCCATAAACATAAGTTCAAAAAGCTGACTGTACCCAGGTATCAAATATAAATTTAAGTATATTAAATCTTACAGAGCTTAACTAAATGCTAGACTCTGTAACAGTTTAATATATTTTACATTAATTCCTGTCAGGCAGCAAAGTGAGATTTCATTTAAGTTTCAAACACATTGTTCTTTAATATATGACTTACCTGTGTCATCAGTAATTTATAAAGAGAATTTGCTTTTTCTAGGATAAAGAACTGCACTTATATATTAAATCAAAACTATAATGTTTTATGACAAGTGCTACATCTTATAAATATTGCTTTTTAAAAGTGGACTAAGCCTCCATACTTTGCAAAAGTATTTTTTTCCTGATAAAGAAAAGCTGGGGATAAAAAAGTATTGAAAGCAGAGTTGAAATAAGTAAAGGACCAGAAACTGCAGAGCTCTTCTTTTGAAGATGCTTACTTAAAAGGAAGGCCAAAAAAGCAGAAGTATCAAAGATATTAAGTTTTAAATGATTCCATGGGGTATATAAAATGTTGTCACAAAGTAATTTTTTTGTTACACTGAGAAAATATATATTAATACTTAGATATTACATTGCACTTTAAAACTGACAGTGCTTTACAAAAATTAGTAAATTTTATTGCAACTCTTTGAGGTAAATGAGTGTTATTAAACACTATAGGTTAGAAATGCATTAGCTCTTGTGCTAATAGTTATTGCCATAGTAACATGGATACCACAGGCCTGGTACCAAATTCCTTACTCGTGCAAAACATTTAATGGTTTTAATGAGTGTTCTCTGTGAATCCAGATCCAACTTCTGCCCCATGTGTTCACTTCTTTGGCAAACATTTGAATTCAGTATTGCTTTATTCTTATTAACTGTGTATCATACAGCACATGTGAGTCAACACAACAGTATGGGGTAATTTAGGCTGATACTGCAATTACATTTAGACTTTATCATTTGGGTCAAGTAAATGAATTATGTACAAATAAGCCCAGTCCCTTATGAGGGGTGGTTCTGTCTAACAAAGAATAAAGTCAAAGAAAGTCATTTTTTTGAACATGTGTTTTTGATGGCTATAATTCAGTGAGTACCCCACTGGTGTGTGTGCAATATTAGAAAACTCTCTCCAGTTATAGCTGGATGAGTGCTTTACTTCAGTTAGAACTACCACTGGGACATCCTTGGACATCCTCAAAGGAGTATACATAAGCCATCTTCCTTACTAAATTCAAATACAGAGCAACTGAATTTAGAAATTTTGCAATAATAATCATGAGATATGCAACAATGATAATCTGAGTAACAATACAGGATATTATACATATATATAAAATTTTGCACACTTTTTGTTGTTACACATTATCTAATTGCCATACCAAACTGTGAAGAAGATGATGTAGAAATTGTTTTCAGCATTGACCTTAAAAGTACAGTTCAAGTGTAGTTTCAGGGAAGTAAAACATACAAACAAAATAAACACACACACATATGCAGAGGAAAAAACTTAAGCGCCTTAAAACTGGGACCATGACCTCAAACCCTAACTTCATCATTTATAAATTGTATGCAGGCCAGGGAAAGTCTTTCAACCTGTGTCTTTATCTGGAAAATATGGATGGAAACAGCTATTTCTATTATTCTGTGTACTTTATAATGAAAAAAGAAGGTATATTAATTAATTTCAATTTAAGTATTCTTAGGTTGGGCTTCCCTGGTGGCTCAGTGATAAAGAATCTGCCTGAAATGCAGGAGCTGCAGGAGCCACAGGTTCGGATCCCCAGGTCAAGAAGATCCCTTGAGGAGGGCATGGCAACCCATTCCAGTATTCTTGCCTGGAGAATCCCATGGACAGAGGAGCCTGGAAGTTTACAGTCCACAGGGTCGCAAAGAGTCGGATGTGATTGAAGCAACTTAGCACAGCACAGCATTCTTAGGTTAATTTTTTAAAGGCAGAATATTTAACTTTCAGATCAGTAACAAGATATAGAAAGAAATTTTTTTAAAAAAATTAATCAATACAAAAGATGAGATGAAATTAAAGAGAAGTACATATAGCAAAGGGCTTCCCAGATACATCTAATGGAAAAGAAGCTGTCTGCTGATGTAGGAGATATAAGAAATGTGGGTTCAATTCCTGTGCCAGAAGATCCCATGACTGAACTAGGAACTTACACCAATGCTTGATTTCTAATTTTGCCCAGCCCTTCTTAAAAGAGACTTCCTGTATAGGTTTTCATGGAAGGGATTTTCATACCTGTACTATGCAACTTGAACTTTGTTTCTTTTGTTTCTGAAGAAAGAAATTCCCTTCTTGAGTGATAACAGCAGCCTTAGGAAGGAGGACTCAAACTATTGAGACATGGCTAGGATAAACAGTGCATTATTTTCTGAACGCCATCCATATCAAATGCTAAAGAGTTTAGGAACATGCACAGAATGACTTCCAAGAAAACATGATTAATGCGAGAATTAAACACACAAAGAAAATTTTTTAAAAATGGAACATGTCAGAAATTGGAAAAATATATAGAATTTCTGCCTCATTATAATATAGGACATATATTGGTTTTTACATGTACTCGTGGATTTTCTTACTTTTCAGCCTTTGCACATTTGTGACCACATTGCTCAAATAGTAATGTAAACCAAAAATATTTGAGATGTATTCATTAAATAACACATATCTAAGGGATTAGAGCTAAACGCTACATTAAAATAAATCTGTTGCATTTTCTGTTAGTGTTTTATGAGTTATTTTCAACTAACTTTTCCAATGCACATTAAGAACACACTGGGCTTGCACTATTAAAATAGCCAAGGCATAGAAGCAATCTAAATGTCCATTGACAGATGAATGGATAAATTCTTCTTGAGTGATAACAGTAGCCCTGGGAAGGAAGAATCAAACTATTGAGACATGGCTAAGATAAACAATGCACATACATACACACACACACACACACACACACACTGGCATACTACTCAATCATAAAAAGAATGTGTTCATGCTTAGTTTCTCAGCAGTGTCTGACTCTTTGTGGCCCCATGGACTGTTGCCCTCAAAGCTCCTCTGTCTATGAGATTCTCCAGGCAAGAATACTGGAGTGGGTTGCCATGCCGTCCTCCAGGGGATCCTCTCAACTCAGGAATTGAACCCACGTCTCCTGAGTTACAGGCAGATTCTTTCTGTCTGAGCCACCAGGGAAGCCCATAAAAAGAATGAAGCAGTGCCAATTGCAGCAACATGGACAGACTTAGGGTTTGACATTCTAAGTTAGAAAGAGAGACAAATACCATATCCCACTTATATGTGAAATCTGAAATATCATACAAATGAACTTATTTATAAGACAGAAACAGACTCTGACCTAGAAAACAAATGTATGGTTACCAAAGGGGAAAGGGGAGGATAGATTTGGAGTTTGGGATTAGCAGATACGAACTACTTATATATAAGATAGACAAATGAGGTCCTACTGTGTAACATAGGGAACTATATTCAATATCCTATAATGCTTATAATAACTGAACCACTTTGCTGTACTCCAGAATCTAACATATTATAAATCAACTATACCTGAATAAAAAGAACACACTATGTTTCATTTGATTTATTTACAGCATCAGTCATTTTATAGTTAATATTGATGTTGTTTAGCCACTAAGTCATGTTCAACTCTTTTGTGATCCCATGGACTGTAGCTCACCAGACTCCTCTGAGCATGGGATTTCCCAGACAAGAATACTGGAGCAGGTTGACATTTCCTTCCCCAGGAGATCTTCCCAACCCAAGGATTGAACCCATATCTCCTGCTTTGACAGGTGGATTCTTTACCACTGAGCCACCAGGGAAGCTCTTTATAGTTAATGCTTAGGGTGAAAGTGAAGTCGCTCAGTCATGTCTGACTCTTTGCAACCCCATAGACTGTAGCCTACCAGGCTTCTCCATCCATGGGATTTTCCAGCCAAGAATACTGGAGTGGGTTTCCATTTCCTTCTCCAGAGGATCTTCCCAACCCAGGGATCAAACCTGGGTCTCCCGCCTTGTAGGCAGACACTTTTCTGTCTGAGCCATCAGGGAAGCCTTTAGCCCATTATAACACCTCACATAAAATACTTAAAATATTTCTATGCCTGCATAGTTTTCTATTGTTGCCATAAAAAGTTGTCACAAACTTAGAGGCTTAAAAAAATACCCATCTATTATCTCAGTTTTTGTGGGCTAAAAGTCCTATCACAGTGAGACTCAGCTGTTTCCTTTGCTGTTTCTTACAAGACCAAACTCAAGAGTTAGTTGGCTACATTCCTTTCTTTACGATCTAGAGAAGAATATACTTCCAGTTAGTTCACACTGTTGACAACACTCAGTTCCTTGAAGTCAAAGACAGATCCTCATTTTCTTTCTAGCTATCAGCTAGGGACTGACTACGTCCAGAGGAGTCCCCATTCTCTGTCTGCAGCCTGTCCATCTCAGAACAAGCAACAGCATTTAGAACCCATCTCCTTGACCTTTCTGCCTACCGCATCTCACCAGACTTCTGCTTCATTTCACTGATTTTCTTCTTTCCCAGATGCTTTCAAGGGCTCATCAAATTAGACTGGTCCTACCTGAATAATCCAGGCCACTCTCTTTATTGTAAGGTCCTTAACATTTATTATGCTTGTAAATTTCCTTTGCCATATAAAGCATTATACTCATAGCTGCCTTGAATCAAGCCACGGACATCTCTGGCAGTTCATTAGTCATCTATTTTTAAGTATCCAAATCTACAAACATCTTTAGGCTACTTACTTGAAGATTAATGAAAGACTTTGAGGTATTTAGGTTATTTTTGTTGTTTTCCTGAGACAAAAATACTATAAAATAATAGATACCATATCACTACTAAATTTGTTTAGCATAATGTTATAGGCAAATCCAAGCATGTAAAAAACTATACTAATTTCTTGGTTATTCATTACATGGATGATATTATGAGTTGATACTCAGTATTGTTTCTCAGAGAAGAAATGTGAGAAAGATGTGCTCTTCTTGTTTTCTGCTTAGTCAGAAATTCCAAACACATGAAAGTTATAAATTCATACATTATCTTGTCCCAAGGCCTGCAAATGTTGATATTTAACTATACTACTTACAGACACTAACTTAAAGTAAGTTATTTATCAATTTGCCTGTATTCAAATTCTTAGTACCTGGTTGCTTTGTAGGTAATTCTAGTAAAGCTAGTTTCTGTAGCTAAAATTTAAAAATCTTGCAATTCTTATAGCACAGAGCTAAACAAAATTTCAAAATACTTTACAAAAGATCATATGTTTTAATATCAATAATAATACTCTTTAGTGAAATAATAATCAGATAATAAATGTTATTTTGATGATATGTAATACATAGAAAGGACAATGGGAATTTTACTTTGGTGTTTTATTTGTTGTTTCATTATTACTTCTTATGGAAGTAAGTAAACCGAGACAGTCTAAGAGAAACAGCCCATACATTATGACTGAGGAAAAGACTAACTTCATGTTAATGGAAAGCTGGAATGTACAGAACCACTGACAAGTAAAAAAAAATAATAATAACAAAGGACCATTTCTGACAGAATATAAAATTTATCACAGATTAAAAATATTTTGCTTTGCTCACCTAAATTCTCAGAATTTTGAGTAAGTTGTTGAGACCCAAGGGAAATTCTGAAGGTTTTAAGCTTTAGCATTTATCACCATGACACCCCTTAAGTGGGTTTCCAGTGTGGAATTTGCAATATTCTTTTCCTAATCAATTTCACTCACTGGCCAAAATGGAGTTTGCTACACTACAGTCTATTTCAGTCACTGGCCAGTAAGAAGCTAATATTAAAGCTTAGCTAAGAAGAAAGAAAATAATGATTCCCCAAACATTTTGATTTTCTTAATGGGAGTAATTTCAAACTTTTTATCCTAGAAGTTTAGAGGGCCAAAAGTACCACATTTAAATGTATCTGATTATGTATCAGGACTAATAAATAATAAGTACGATATTGCTTTTATATGATATGTTTATTTTAAAACTATGAGAAATGCATAATTTTCTTTTTACATTTTAAAAAATGTTTTTATTTTTATTTGGAGGACAGTTGCTTCACAATGTTGTGTTGGTTTCTGCCATACATCAACATGAATCAACCGTAGGGTATACACACAGGGTATACACAAATCCCCTCCCTGTTGAACTTCCCTCCCACCTCCTATCCCATCCAACCCCTCTAGGTTGTCACAGAGCACAAGGCTGAGCTCCCTGCACTGTACAGCATGTTTCCATTAGCTATCTATTTTACACATGGTAATGTACACATTTCAATGCTACTCTCTCAGTTCATCCCACCCTCTCTGTCCCCTGAGACCTTTGTTACAGAACCAGGTGGCACTAGTGGTAAAGAACTTGCCTGCCAGTGCAGGAGATGTAAGAGACACGAGTTTGATCTCTGGGTCAGGAAGGTCTCCTGGAGTAGGAAATGGCAACCTGCTCCAATATTCTTGCCTGGAAAATTCCATGGACAGAGAAGCCTGATGGGCTCTAGTCCATGGGGCCACAAAGAGTCAGGCATGACTGAGCAGTTGCATTTTTTCTCCTTCCCTTGCTATGTCCATAAGTCTGTTCTCTACATCCGAGTCTTCTATTCCTGCCCTGCAAACAAGTTCATCAATATCATTTTTCCAGATTCCATATACATGCATTTATATATGATGTTTTTCTCTTTCTGACTTTCTTCACTCTAGGCTTATCCACCTTATTGAAACTGACTCAAATTCATCCATCTTTATGGCTGGGTAATATTCCATTGTGTACATGTATCACAACTTCTTTATCCATTCATCTGTCGATGGGCATCTAGGTTGTTTCCGTGTCTTGGCTACTGTAAATAGTGTTGCAGTGAACATTGGGTATGGTGTCTTTTTCAATTATGGTTTTTGGTATATGCCCAGCAGTGGGATTGCTGGGTCATATGGTAGGTGTAGCCCTAATTTTTAAAGAAATCTCCATTCCCTACAGTGGCTGTATCAATTTACATGCCCACCAACAGTGTAAGAGAGTTCACTTTTCTCCATACCTTCTTCAGCATTTATTTTTTGTAGTTTTTTTATGATGCCCATTCTGACCATGTGAGGTAATACCTCATTTAGTCTTCATTTGCAGAGAAGTACATATAATTCCTTAAGTATATCATTTCTAATATAGCACTCAAGCCATGAGGGAATTAATAAAGAAATATAGGGAGTAAATGCTTTCCTGAACCAGACTAAGTTATTGTGTTATATAATTCAGTTGCTACTGCCCTCTAATCCCAATTACTAATCAACTTATTGTGTTATGACTAAGGTTTAAATGAGGATTAATTTGTATCTACTTAAGATAAACTTTTCAAATAATAGCAACAATCAATACAAAAGTTCATTTTTATGTAGTTTACATATTTCATCATTTTAATTGAATATCTTAAAGAAAGGATGCCCTGCTAAAGATTAGATTTTATTTTTTGAACAAGTTTTTGTTAGAAGATCAAATTAAATTTTCTCTTAAAGATAGAAATGGGAGGTACTTCCCTGGTGGTCGAGCAGTTAAGAATCTGACTTCCCAATGCAGGGGATACAGGTTTGATCCCTGATGGGGGAACTAAGATCCCACATGCTACAGAGCTCCACTGAGCCTGTGCTCTCTAGAGCCTTTGTGCCACAGCTAGAGAGAAACCTGTGTGCCACACCAGAAAATACTGCATGCCACAACAAGGACCCATACACCCAAATAAATAAGTAAATAAATAAATAATATTTAATAGGAGGTAGGGAATCTGTTTTGAATATTCAGTTTATCTTAGAATGATCACCTTGGAATGACAGGTCATAATATTTCTTAGGAAAGCTATTGATGTTGAAATTCACTCAGGCTATTCTGTGTAAAGATTATATAATCAGATCTCTTGTTTTAAGGAGGATGAGGCAAACCAAGCTAAATTGACCAATCAAGGAAACACACACACACAAGAAAACCAAAGAACAAAAATCAGCAAACAAATGACAAATCTCATGCTAGAAAATTATTTGATGGAGGGGAGACAGAGAGTGTAATACTGGTATATCAGGGGTTAATTGCCTAAGAAGGCCTTGTTCTACATTCTGGGCTCAGATTTCACCTCAATAGGCAGTTCACAGATTAAAAAAAGAGACAGAGGTGATCTCTGAAAAAAAAAAATTAAGCTAATTTTTAATGAAAGTGAGACTCAGACTGAGCAAAATATGGGGAAGAAAGTTGTCCCCAGAGAAACTTAATAATAAGTTTCTATTTCAACTTATATGGGATAGGAACTATACTTTCACTTTCAACCGCTTTGACACCAACATTTCAACATAAGTAACAAACCTTCCTGTAGTCTGCATCTTCAGTTAAGAGAAAATCAAAACAGAGCCAAATACTGAGAATTCCCTTACAGCCTGTTGGAAAGAGTTGGTAATCATATCTTCGATTTGTCTGTTTTTCTCAGTCCTCATCATTCATGGATCTCTAACTTGCAACTTCACCTACTTGCTAAAATTTTTTTGTAAGGTTCAAATTAATACTTACAGGTGGTTTTGCAATCATTCATGGATATGCACAAAGTGGCAAAAAATTCGAGGTCCCTGAAAATTTGTGTGTTTTAGCGAAGGACAAACAAAAGCCTTCGTGTTTCAGTTTTCGTGACCTAAGCAAGTGTCCTTTTCATGGTCTATTTAGTGCTATGTTTCCCACATTTTAGGGCTTTTGGTTGGTGATTTTGCTCTTGAAAATGTGCCCTCTCCACTGTGCTGAGGTGCTGGTTAGTGTCCTAGCTGCAAGTCAGAATGAATCAACAATGTATATCAAATTACCTTTAACAGAAACACGTATAAAATGAGGTTGTGCATTGATTAGTTGACACAAAGGTTGTGACCAGAGTTCACAGGAACCTAGTCCTTCATTCTCTTAAGATCAATAGTTTGCTGCTGCTGCTGCTAAGTCGCTTCAGTCGTGTCCGACTCTGTGTGACCCCATAGACGGCAGCCCAACAGGCTTCCCCGTCCCTGGGATTCTCCAGGCAAGAACACTGGAGTGGGTTGCCATTTCCTTCTCCAATGCATGAAAGTGAAAAGTGACAGTGAAGTCGCTCAGTCCTGTCCGACTCTTCGCAACCCCATGGACTGAAGCCTACCAGGCTCCTCTGTCCATGGGATTCTCCAGGCATGAGTACTGGAGTGAGGCGCCATCACCTTCTCCAATGATCAATAGGTTAGTATTTGCTAATTCAGTGTACAAGGCAACTTAATAGAATACAACTACTGCAGACAAGATTTGATTGTGTGTTCATGTATGTATTTAGATAGATAGCTAGATAGATAAATAGATACAGGGTTTTGTAATTATTTGAGGTATAATTTTCATAGAGGTAAATCATCTGACTGTAAATATTTAATTCAGTAAGTTTTGACAACTGTATACTCTTTGTCCATTATATAAAAACTAAACATATTATTACAGATGATCCTCTTGTGTTTCTTTTCAGTAAATTTTTTGAGAGATAGCTCCATCATTGAAGATTACTTTTGCCAATTCTAGGACTTCAGAAATGAAAAATACATTTTGTATTTTTCTATATCTGGTTTGTTTTACAAATCATGATTTCTGTGATTCATCTATGTTATTGCATGTATAAATAGGTCAGTCCTTTTTAATGAGCAGAAGTCTATTATATTAGTGTTCCACAATATCTTTATCCATTGTTCTATTAATGACTTCTAGTTTTCTACTCAATTATTTACTGTTTTAGTTTGCCATTCTTGTAGACTAATTGTGTTGCACAATTTTCATGGATCTACTACTCAATTTATGTCTTCTTTTGTGAAGCATCAATTCAAATATTTTTGCACATATTTTATTTTTGCTTCTGATTCATAATTCTTATATACTAATATATCCCTTAAGAAATACTTGTGTTGTGAATATATTGCCACAAGTTGTTACCTGCAGCATCATTTTCTTTTTGGGGTCTTTTGATAAGAAATTGCCAATATTTATTGTTAAGTTTAGTAATTTTTTATGGTCAGTTTCTTCCATGTTCTAAATAATCTTTTTTCTACTTCAAAAGTCTTAGGACACTTCATATTTCCTTTTACAAACTTTATGACTTTGCCTATTATGATTAGGCCTACAATACATATTCAGTTCATTCTTGTGTGTGGAGTGAGTGATGAGTAATTTTTTTTCCCATTTGGTATCCATTTTTAAGTACTGTAAATTAAAAAACTAAAATGAAACTGTTTTCTCTATTGAACTAAACTATCTCTTTTAAAAATATCAAGATTGTCTTTTTTTACCTTTTCCTCTCTTCCATTGATTTGATTGCTTATGTTCTGTTTTCCACATTCATTATATAATTAATAACTATTTTAATTGATATATTAATTATGCCACATGCACAGGATAAGTTTCAAGTCCAAAAAAAATTTTGCATGTGATATCAATTGTGTCCTCTTTGAGACCCCCATAAGACATATAATCTAGTGGTGATTTCACTTCTTTATATTATGTTTGTTATTTCATATCTTTGCTCTCATATACTGGCTAGTTCTTCAGTACAGTGTTGTATAGAAAGGATTATAGTGGTTATCTTTGTATTATTTGCAATCTTAAGAGAAATTGTTCAGTATTCCCCTACTACATATGAAGTTACCTGAGAACTTTTAAAAACAGATGCCTTTTATAAAATTGATAGAATGCCATTCTATTCTGGAATTGTTAAGATACTTTAAGTAGATGTTAAATTTGCTTAAATATATTTTGACATTTATTATAACTTTTAAAATATTTGGATTCTACTTTATGAATGACTTTTTACCATTTATTCTTAATGTTATCTATAGTAATTGTTCTAGAGATTATACCATGTAATAGTAACTTTTCACAGTTTACATTCAGATGATAATATATTACTTTACACAAAGGCAAGAATCTTATGGTAAATTTTATATAACTGCTATATATCTGCAATGACATTACTTCGTAGTAAGTGCACATTTTGAGATTCTAGGGGGGATGACGTTAATATGTGAATTTGGTGCGTGTGTGCATAGTCACTTCAGTTATGTCCGATTCTGTGTGATCCTATGGACTGTAGCCTGCCAGGCTCATCTGTCCTTGGGATTCTCCAGGCAAGAATACTGGAGTGAATTGCCATGCCCTTCTACAGGGGATCTTCCTGACCCAGGGATCAAACCTAAGTTTATTATGTCTCCTGCATTGGCAGGTGGGTTCTCTATGACTAGTACAACCTAGGAACCCCAAAACTTTAAGACATGGCACTCTGCTTTCCTGCCACATACCTGTCCTTCAGAGAAATGATACAATGCACTCATTGCAGTCCTGCAGAGATTTGGAAGAGCACATTTCTTTCAGGACTCCTGTTCTGTCCCCATCTTTGGTCAGGTCACTGCCTTTTAATTGGAGGATCATTTCTTTAACTATTGAGGAGATATTCCTGAAATAAAGATGCCTCACTTATCCTTCTCCAGCATTCAATGGGCAGCTGCCTTGCACTCAAAAGAGCTCTCTGCCTTCAGTTTAAGGGCGATAGTCATGAACTTGGAGTGATATCTTCTCCAGTTCCCATGCCTCCCCCCATGACTGCCCACCAAAGATGTTGCCTTTCACTTGATTAGAATATTGTCAGTCACTTGGGTATGGCAACTAGATATAGTGATTTTTTTTTTTTAATCATTTTGACACTCTACTAGAATCAGTCACGGGTATCTCTTTTCTCTTAGGAAGGGCATGCCACTTTCTGGAATTCAGTTCACTCAGGTTTTTTTTTATGCATCTTCACCTCCGATTGTCATAAAACTGATTTATTTATTTATTTTTTTTGCTCATATGTCTTGTTATAAGGTTAGTAGAAACATTCTGTTGTGATTTTTACATTCTTATTAGTATGGAGTCCCTCCATCATGTCTTTCTTGACAAATCTCACAAAGAAAATGTGAGACTGTGGCATTAAATAACTCCAGTGATGCCATTCCCATCATAGTCTATGTAAATACTGTTCCTTGGAGCCATAGGTTTCTCAAAATACATGGCTGACATAGTATCTCAGTATTAACAGGTTTGAATCAAGAAAACCTGAGTCAGTTCATAGTGACTATGAACTGAGAGAGAATTGAAGCAGTTTATTTGAATGATTCAAGTCTTGAGTATTCTCACTGGGAACTTTTCTTCCCTGAGTGAAGAAATAAAAAGTACATTAATCTGATGGGCTCCAGTGTATTTTCTTGGGAGAAGTTGACATGGTTTAACACAGAGTGATGAGAAGTCCACCATCTAATACCTAGCATCTGAAGTGAGCAATGCATTCCTAATATCCCAAGGCAATTGTAGTAGTCAACAACTTTACCTCAACATTCAAAGAATCAAAAACCAAATTTTGTGTACAATAACTATCTTTCCTCAGTTTGACATAGATAAAGTAAAATGGACATGAATCCTATTTTAAGGTTCTTTTAAAAAATATTTTCTGTAGGGTATATCAAATGGTGGATTAAAGACATGAAAAAGAGTAATTTGAAATTCTATACGTCTATGCTTTCCAATACTTTAAGATCTAAACACTTTTTAAGTTGGACCAGGATATATTATTTGCAGTCAAACTTTGTGTAAGAACACCCAATGTTTATAAAAAATTTAGAAAATGTAAAGAAAATTAAATCACATAACTCTTGTATTTTAACTTTAATAGCCAATGTAAGTATTTTTGTATTTTTTAAAAGCCAAAAAAGCCCTTTATAGTAGATCTACAAACAGATTTATGAAAGCAAATGCAAATTATTGTTCTGATATCTGAATACTATAGGAAGAAAACAATATAACTTCATATTTTCACATTTTCAAATTGTACAAAACAAACACATATAGATATACACATACATTTGCATATTTGCATACATAAACACACAAAAAGACCTAGTACCAGAATTTATGGCCAATTAATTAAAACTAAAAATAAGACAAGGACATAAGCTAGAGTGATGATCTATTTAAACTGCGTTAATTGTTATGAATTATTTTCCAGTAACATTGTCATTATTTTCAATACTTTTGGGTTCAGCTAAATTAATTTAGTGGTATTATAAAGATTCTGTATTTTGGTAGAGATGATTCATTAATAACAGTGAAATAAAAAATATATATTACATAGAGAAATCAGACTCACAATATTTAAAACACACAAAGTTTTCTGTTGTTTTTGAATGGGATATGGTTTACCAGTTTCTTTCTTTGCATGGAGCTGAGCTCTTATTTTTTCTTGCTTTCGTATCTTAAAAAAAATTAATTGATACATAATACATAACAAAGTATTTTCATGTTGGCATTCCACATCAACTGAGTATTATTACAAATAATTGATAAATTTGTAAGAATTTACATTATATAGTACACCAGTTAGTATGTGAAACTGTGCTATAATTCAATCAACAGAAAACAGACAGCACTTAAATTTTTATATTCTATCTTTACTTTTAAGCATAAATAAAATATATTACCTTTCAAATTTTTGAAGCAATGTAAATCACCTTAAAACATGCCATAAGCATTACTGTGGGATAGTCAGGTTCTAAATTGTTTTTCAGGGGAATATAGAAGTTTCAGTTTATTTTATGATGTGAATATGTATTTAATATTGATCTGAATCTACTTTCAGGAGTATACCAAGTCTCTAGTTTTCTGAAGTATGATCAATGCATTACTCCTATCTATGATGTCAGTGATTTTTATACATTGTAATGTGCATTCTTTTTACTAGCGATGGAGAATAAATCCTTATACTGCTGGCATTTAAATTCTAAGTAATCCATTTGTTCCCTCTATTTAATTTTAATATACTTTCCTGAACACTCGAGTTTTTATTATGCAAACAACAAAATGCAATAAGAAAATTTGACTGGGATGTATCCCTTTTTAAAGAATGTGTAGATTTCTCTCCACTTTCAAAAGAAAATTAAATTATTATTTTATTTAAGTTCATCATATGTGTGTTGAGAGCTACTGTGTGTGTGTGAAAGTCACTCAGTTGTGTCTGACTCTGTGACCCCACAGACTGTATGGCATTCTGCAGGCCAGAATACTGGAGTGGGTAGCTTTTCCTTTCTCCAGGGAATCTTCCCAAGCCAAGGATTAAACCCAGGTCTCTTGCACTGCAGGCGGGATTCTTTACCAGCTGAGCCACAAGGGAAGCCTTATCAATACATATTCCAATAGGTTATTCAGTGAAAGTTTAATTGAAGCTAGCATAATTATATCAAAGCTTCTGTGTACTTTATTTCCTCCTTTTCTGTAGCCCAAAGGTAAGAATTATTTTAATTAATTTGCAATCATTGGCATCAGCTAAGAGCTATGCAGTAAGACTTAAAAGTAATTGTCACTAAAATTCATTTTCCAGCGAGGTCAAAGCACTTCAAAACCTAGTCTAGCAGAGGCTGTCTCTTATTTTCTGAAAGAAAATAAGTAAAATCTGTCCATTCATTTTTCATTTTTTTGTTGTTGCTACATTCTCTTGCAAATGTCCATGTTTGTTTTCATATTTGAGGTTTCTTATCTAATTTTATGACATCCTTCTTCAATATAATGCAAAGGTTATCCATAACACCTTTTTTTTCAACAACTAAGAATTCATTTACCTCCACAATTGGTTTTTATGCCTTATTATACACCTGGAAATAGAAACATCCTGAATGTAATACAGTACTTGGAATTTCATAAGAAAAGACTGTGATGAATACCTTTGGCTTTGACTGGTTACAATTCTTTAAATTTCAACCTTAAGAAATTTATTTTCTAAGTTAACATGTTTTTTCTTAGAAACTGCAAATGTTTTGTGATTGGAGGTATTTTAATTAGTTTACCTGTTAATAGTAATGCAAATGTTTTTAAACCTTGAAGCACAAAGTTGAGGTTACTATTTTTAACAAATAGTTTTGAAATTATTAAAATTAGAGAAATAAATTATGATGTAAATAGAAAATCATGGAAAACTCAAAAGTGAGTAACAAAGAGTTAACATGTCATAAGTCTTTGCTGTGCTTTTATACATTGATAATTCTATTCCAAACATACTGCTTAGTTTGTATTCAGTAATTTGTTAAATGGGCTTCAATTAATTCTTACATGAATAAACCAGGCCAAGCACTCTGGTAGAAACTTCAGAGACAAAGGTAGTAAAATTACACTACAATATTAATGTACCCTCATTCAAGCCTCACAAAAATCCAGTTAGGTGTGGGTGCATTATTTTGTATTAATATGCTATGACTGCTGAAACAAACTACCACAATCTGGGTGAATAAACAACAGACATTTATTTTTTATTTTTTATTTTATTTTATTTTTTTTGCTTCACAGTTCTAGAAGCTAGAAATCTGAAATCCTGTCAGCTGGATTAGTTATTTCTGGGCACTGTTAGTAATTCTTGGTTCTGTGTCTCTCCCAAGGTTTCTGGTAGGTTTTCTGAGCTTAATGGGGAGTTCTTAGGGCATCTGTGTTTGCTAACTGACTTTACACAAAGGGAAGGTGAACATTCTAGTATATTCATGATCCAGGTTAGGTTGACAACTTGGAGAAGAGGTGGCCAAAAAAAGTTCACCTCCTACACTTCTAGAGACTTGGAGATATGGGCGCTAATTTCCCTAGTGCTTACATTTCAAAGGGATGGTTCCCAGGTCCTTGAGAAAAACCTTTCTGGATTATAAAACTAGCAGGAGACTTTTAAAATATTTTTACATCTCAAAAGGTAGAGGAAGGATTTAAAGTTGTGAGTTTTCCACAATAAATGCTCTAAAGGAGGGAGATCTGGGCCTTAAGGCTGGAAGCCGGCTGCCAAAATTTAATCAACCTGAGAAGCTGTCTTGGCCTTCTGTTTGGTATGATTAGTAAACTCCAAGATAAAAGTAAGTTCCTTGAAGGAAATAGTTTATCTGTATTATACAAGATTTCAATCAGTAGATATAGGACAGTATATGGCTAAAGAAAGAAAAAAAAAAAAAAGCACTGAAAGGAATGTATTTAATAATGCTTTCCTGAAACAAGCTTTCAGCTCATACTCACAAATGGAATTGTCGAGTAAGAGAGCAGACATTATTCTTGTTTGAATTTCTCTGATTACAGTACTACTATATCTCCATGAGGTCTTTTCTGCAATGATGCTTACTTACTACAGAAGACTTAACCTTTGCATTTAAATAGAGAGATTTAAATACTCTTTCTAAATTGATCCTTTTTGTTATGCATTACAGAGTATTTTACACTAAATCATTGCCTGGGGACATTTTCTTGTTTGTTTCATTCTCTGTTTGCTGAATACCACAACTAATGTCTATAAATTGAGCATTTCATGCTCTTTATGATCATTGTTTTGCTTGCTTTACATTCTTGGCATGCAGTTAAGAAGTCTTTTTCTATTTCATTGAGGTCTAAACTTGAAAATGTATTTTCTCACTTGAAAGAAAACACACAGTCAAAATTTGCCATTTTGGCATCCAGATATACTCCTAGCAGTGTTTTCTCTATGGTCAGTTTGTATTCGTGTTGCATTCTTGCAAATTATATAAATTTTTCCAAACTGGGTTCTCTTCTGATGTACAACACAGATTAGAATTTTTTTTCTCTCCGATAAAGTGACTGTGATACTATATGTATGATTTACAAAATACCGTGTTCTTTTAAAAAAACTTCCAAACAAATTAAATCAGTTATTTTTGTTATTTTTTTCCCCCTTCAGTAATTGTGCCATGTTATTCAACCTAACTTCTTTTCCTCTTTCACTCATCACATTTCCCACACAGGGACAGACAAGGCCCAAGTAATGAGTGCCAAATATCTGTCTAGGAACAAAATTTGCAAGACAGGAAATAAGAATTTAATTTCCCTGATTGACGGGAGTATCTGTTGGCTTCTTTCTTTAAATTTTTGTTTTGCATCCTTTTGATATCAATGTTTGGTTAACATTTGAAACTAAGTCTTAGTATTGTTCTCCTTGTTATACTGTCAGACATATGATTACAGCATCTAAAATCAGGGGAGATGTGTTTGAGGACTGGGAAAGCAATGATTCTGTTTTGGTAAAACAGCAGTTACGGGCAAACTACAAAAAGGGAAAAAGAAGATAGCTGTTTGCAATTCCAATCTCTGCTGCTCACCCAAGCAGACCGAAGTATCCGCTGGCTGTTAAAGCAACCTCTAGCTCTATCACTTTGAATCACCAAGTAGGAATCATCCTTTAAAAAAAAATAGGAAATAAGAAAAATTGCTTTGAGGGCTTGGAAAAGGAAAATAACACAAGAATCAGCTGCTATATATATATGTATATATATAAAGAAATCTACAATAAAAGTTACTTTTAAGAAGACTTTAGCTGGTCATGATGCTTTTTGAAATTCACTTTGTATTTCTTAAAAGAAAATACAACAGTAAAATAAGTGAAATATTTACAAAATACCAAATTCATGTCTACATGGTAAGTATATAGAACTTAAATGGAATAATATAAAATAATAAAAGCTCTAGTAAATACAATGGTTTCTCTCTCATGTTCTGTCTCTCTCCACATGAGTTCTAGCAAATCTTTTGCTATGCATTTTCATTTCTAATATCATTTATTACCTTTCCTAACTTGGCTTTTCTAACAATAAAAGGCAAATTTCCAATAGACCTTGACATATTTTCACTTTCAATTAAGAGGGATAAATGCTCCAGCATGCACACTGATGGAAATTAATTTCATCTAAATGCTCTTAGGCTAGTTATGTACAAATATAAATATTCCTACTGTAAATTTTGTTGCCAAAGGTTTTCCATTACTAGTGGCAGCTCTGACTAGATTGTAAGAAAGCAGCAAAGTCCTAATTAAAACAAACAAACAAACAGGAATCTGCTTTTTTATCAAATTATCCATGAGCATTAACAGGAAAATCTATCCATCTATCCATCCAGGTTTCCTTTGCAGCTTTCTACTAATATCAAGTGATGGAACAATGATCACATTCAGTAAATAAGGTTAAGTGCTAGAATGAGGTCTATGAATGATGATGAGTATTGTGCATACAGCAGGGAATTCACAACTGCAAAATTAAGCTTCAAGCAGCTTTTTGGTCCCACAGAAAAACAAAACAAAAGCTACAGGGTTTTAATAGGTGAATTTTCATTACTGGTTCCATCAGTTCAGTTCAGTTTCTCAGTCGTGTCTGACTCTTTGTAACCCCATGGACTGCAGCACTGATTCCATATGACCTATATATTTTGAATTGTAGTCTATGTCATGATATGTAACACTAATCTTTTTCTTTTCCTATTTTTTGGCATATAAGTTATATGAAACCAAATACATATTTCCCTCTGTATTTTGATGAGTTTGGGCAAATATCAAAACACTCACCTAGCCACCCTCTCAATCATTTTAGGTATGTCCATATACTCCAAAAGTTTCAACCTCACCAGAAAAACACGAATCTGTGTTGTGTCATTATTTATTTGCTTTCCCTTTTTTTAGACCTTTATGTAAAGAGAAGCATACAATAAAAGCTCTTTCATTCCTGGATTCTTATACCAAGCACAGTATTTTGGGGATTCATCAAAAATAATTCTATGAAATGAATAATGTGTGTTTTATTCCTACCTCATATTTATCATATTAATACACCAAGATGTGTTTATTCACTTACCTGATATGAACCTTTGTACTCTTCAATTTGTATGATATGGATAAAGCTGTTAGATCTGTATATGCATTGTAGAGTGAATGTATGTTTTCATTATCTTTGTAAATGTTAATACTTAAGAATAAAATCAATGGGTCAGATAGCAAAAGTAAGTTTAACTTTATAAGACACTGTAAAGTTATTTCCAAAGTGGAAACCAGCAGAGCATGAGAGTAACAGCTGCTTCACATCCACTCGAACACTGGTTCACTGTTTAAACTGAGCTGTAACCAAGCTGTAACACTGGTCCACTGTTTCAAATTTTTGTTGCATCAAGACAGAACCAAGGAAATTACACACTCCCCCAACAATCCTAAGACCCCCTTTGAGTTTTTTCAGGTATTCCCCACAGTTCTTTAGAGTAAAATAATTCAGAGAAGAATCACCACAGCATTCAATTGTCTTTTACCCCTGATCTGCTTCCATCTGGACACATTCCTCAGTTTTTTACTTGACTTTTATGACTTTTAATATTTTTTGAAGCTTAAATGCCAGTGATTTATAGAATGCCAGTTTTTAAATATCTCTTCCCAATTAGATTCAGGTTTTTCATGAATCTTTGAATGAGGCATAGAAAAGTAAATGTAACCCTGTGTTCTTCTAATTGCTTCCTATCAAGTGGCACATGATTTCAGTTTGTCCTAATACAGAAAGCATTCACACTAATCACTTGATTAAGATAGTGTCTGGTAGGATTCTCCATTGCCTAGATACTCTTTTACTCTTTGTAAGCAGTATGTATTTTGGGAGAGAGCTATTTGAAAAATCAGCTCCCTGTTGGTTCAGTGGTAAAGAACTCACCTGTCAAAGCAGAAGATGTGGGTTAAATTCCTGGGTCAGGAAGACCACCTGAAGAAGGAAATCACAACCCACTTCAGTATTCTTGCCTAGGAAATCCCATGACAGAGGAGTCTGGGGGGCTACAGTCTATGGGACTGTAAAAGAGTCAGAAACAACTTAGTGAGTAAACAATAGCATCTGAAAATTATGTGTATATTCCATGCCTCACCAATCTTTCAATTTATTGATTGACTGAGTTTTATAAATATGGAGATTTCCCTGGTGGCTCAGTGGTAATGTACCCACCTGTCAATGCAGGAGACACAGGTTCAACCCCTGGGTCAAGAAGATCCCCTAGAGAAGAATTTGGCAACGTGCTCCAGTATTCTTGCCTGGGAAATTCCATGGACAGAGGAGCCTGGTGGCTCTAGTCCATGGGATGATGAAAGAGATACCAACTGAAAAACACCAGTGTAAATATGGACTAATTATTTTCTACTTTATTTACTGGGTAATAATATCATATAGTATTTCTTCTGATCCTGAAATTATCTGTTTTGTGCTGTAAAGATCTCCTTTTAAAGACTGTGTCTGTGTGATTTCAACATATTCCAGTTATCTTTTAAATACATCCTTGCTTCTAACACAACACAATGGCCTAAGCTCTCTCCAAAGTTGCTAAACCAGTTTAGAGTCTTGCAAAAGAGTGAGAATTCTGGTTGTTCCACATCCTCACCAACATTTGATAATGTCATTCCTTTTAAATTTAGCCATACTGAAATTTCTTGGGAGGTTGCTTCAACTTTGTTTTTTTTCGAAACAGGATCTTGTTGTTGTTCCTTTTAATGTTATCCCATAGGTTTTATTTCTCCTTTAAATATGTTCATGCTTTCTTTAAATTCTTGAGCATATTGTTAATAGCTGTTTTAAATTCATATGTACAATGTTATTATTTCTGCCATTCTCTCTGTTTCTATTGACTAATTACTCTCCTGGCTATGAGACATAATTACTATTTACATATCTAGTAATATTTGACTGGATGGTGATCATTAGACACTGTATATTTTTTTAGTATCTGGATTTTTTTACTTTCCTGTAATGAGTCATGACATTGTCTACAGCAGGCGTTTAAATTACTTACAGATCATCTTGATTCTTCCAAGACTTCTCTTTTATGCTATGTTAAGGCAGGGCTAGAGTATTACTTACCCAAGCCCTAAATACTAATAAATGACTCTTTTGTCATCCCCACTGAATATCTGAGGTGTTCAATACGGTCTCTCAACTTTGGCTGGTTGGAAATTGAACTCTCTCAGTTCTGTGTAAACACTGAGAATGAGAAACCTTGATTTGTTCTTAGCCACTGCACTTTGCCAGACTTATGGAACTGCACTGAGTATGTACAGCTTGATATTGAGCAAAAGACACAAGGTAATTTATACAGACTTCAGGAGGTATTTTCCTGTGTAGCTTCGGCTGTTCTTCGATACTGCCCTGTGAATTTCAGATGCCTCAACTTCCTTTAACTTCTACTTAAGTGTCTCTAACTCAAAAATCCATCCTCTCTGCTTGGGTTCACCTCTCAGCATCATAATCTAGAAATTACCTACAGAGAGTAAACCAAGGAAATTATAGAACTTACCCAGATCTCTCCAGGTCAAAGTCCTTCGCTGTCTGTTGTTCATAGTCTAAAATCCATTGTTTTGTATATATTTACTAGTTTTCTAGCTTTTGACAGTGGAGAAGGCAATGGCATCTCACTCCAGTACTCTTGCCTGGAAAATCCCATGGACAGATAAGCCTGGTAGGCTGTGGTCCATGGGGTCGCGAAGAGTCGGACACGACTGAGCGACTTCCCTTTCACTTTTCACTATCATGCATTGGAGAAGGAAATGGCAACCCACTTCAGTGTTCTTGCCTGGAGAATCCCAGGGAAGGGGGAGCCTGGTGGGCTGCCGTCTATGGGGTCACACAGAGTCGGACATGACTGAAGTGACTTAGCAGCAGCAGCAGCTTTTGACAGAGGAGAGCAATTCCAGTAACAGAAGCTCTGCCATGGCTATAAGAGAAAACCAACAGTTTTTTTTTTTTTTTTTTTTAAGTAAGAAAGTTCTAAATAATTCATTTTATTTAAAAAATTATGACAAATGATAAATAAATGAAACATACAGTTCTGATTTGATTCAACTCTTTATCTGCNCACTGAAATAAATCCAGAAGAAAGAGCAGCCTCAGGAGGGCGGGAAAAGCTGTAGAAAAGAGGACCACAGAGGGACTGGCGAGTATGTGCCAGGCCTGCCCCACAGACCATGTGACACTATCACAGCAGCGGCGCCCACCGGAAGGGCGGGCAGGTGCTCCTGCTGGCTGTTGAAAACAGACCCAATAGTGAGCAGAGACTGCAGAGGGTGGCTCTCGTGGCCGCTGGCTCTTCCCAGCAGGCGGGAGACTTGGCTAGCCCAAGGACTGGGGCCATTCAGCATTTCCAATGTCTCCCAGGAGGCAAAGGAGCTTGGCCGTTGTAGAGTAAGAAGAGGCAGCCCAGCCCGCGGTCAAACAACTAACGTCCCTATTAACTCTCCGAAGTGTTAGGGTGAAATGCTAAAAGCTTCCTCCTCTCTCTCCACAGGGTGGGGGTGGGGGTCGGGGGAGAAAACCAACGTGGCAGCTTCTGCATCCCTAGCTGACCTTCTGATGACAACATGGGGTCAAGGGAAAGGAGACCAATTTCCCTGAATATGGAATGGGCTAAAGAGAGATTTTCATGGGTGGAGGTCCTCTCTTCAAGGCTGAACACCTAAACTTTCCAGAACTACAAACAGAGGCTACGTGACTCTCAGCAACAGTAAGGCCTCAAGGATTCCAATAGAACATCACTTAATATTGACAGTTTCTTTCACACGTGCCTTCCTTAGTCTCAGGCTAGAGAGAAGGTGAGTTTGGAGGTGCTTATGAAGTGCTACCCAAGGCACAGAAGCATAAATCCCGGGTCTAATTAGTGATGCTATTAGGCTTTCAGATGAGCTGACATGCCCTTGGTAGGGCTTTGGGTTGGTAAAACCTGTGGATCAATATCAGTTTAAGGTGGTATCTCTCTGTTCACCCATGAAACACAACAAAGGACAGAGTTCTTCCTCAGAAGCAGCAGAGAGATGCGTTTCTTCAAAGTGGACGGAGGGAGACAACAGCCATTCTTCATACTAAATGTGAGCTGAGCCATTACCTTTTTTAAACACTGGTTTATTGGGCAGGTTTGTGTGAATGTGTGACTTTGGCAAAGTTCTCAAGAGCTGTTTTTTCCTTAGGGCAAAAAGAAAAAAAAAAAAAAAAAACACTCTCAGCCAAGGCCAAAAAATGATTTCAGCTAAGAAAGGAACTGCTATAGCCTATAATATAAACCATGAAATAACTGTAGCCAGAGCCAGAGAATATGGGCATTAGAAAGGCTTTAGCAAGAACCAGGCTGTAACAGCCCCCTCCCCCCCGCCCCCCAAGATAAGTGTGCTTTCATCTTTGTGGCTTCCACAACAGGCAAATGACCTTAGGATGACTTTCAAGTCCTGAATTTCTCTCTGAAAGAAAATATTAAGGAATAAGAAAATCATAGACAGGCCCTAAAATTGAAGGGGAATTTCTTATGAGTTTACTTAGAAAGGAAATCATTAAAGGCTTTGGAAATGACCTTTTCTACTACAAAAAAAGGACTTGGGGAACAGAGGGGCCACAGGCAGGACACAGAGGGTCAGATCAAGTCTTCCCAGACCAGTTGCTGAAAATAGAGGAAATTAAAAGCTGGGACAGAATTAGGTCACCTTAGCACTTTGATCAGGGGCCCATGTACCAAACGTGATGCTGCTCAATATGTGGCTATTACAACTGAAGGAAGAAATGAAGGGTGATTGGTAGAGCAGCCACTCTGGATGCGCCCATGGAGCGTCTAACAGGAGGCAGGTAGGAAGGCTGGTCTGTGGACTCTAGATCCTGCACGACCTTTCCTCTGGCTCCTTTCTCTCTCTCTGTCCTGCATCCCAGGGGCAGCTCTCCATGCTCCCAGACGGCAGACTTCGGGGTGGGTTTGAGGCTAGAGAGTGAGAGCAGAGACAGCCTGCTTGGATATTTCCTCCCTGCTTGGCTCCTGCCCCTTGCCGTCCTCTGACAAGTGGCATCCTGTCAGGTTACTGCCCTCAGGACTCCTGTTCTCACTGGGCTCTGGAAGCAAATTCCCCTTCCCCTTGCTCTTCAGCCCTGGAGGTGTAACGGCTTTCTGCTCTCTGCTCTCTGGCTGCTTCACCAACCACTATTTGCTCCCTTGCTTGTATCCTCCCACTCACATAGCCCCCCCACTATACTCTCTTCACTTAAAACTACTTGTGTGCAACTGTGTCCTCTGCCAGGACACTGAGCCATACTGCCCTGGAGACATGGTCAAAAAAAGATGACCTCATTTAGCTTTGCCTTAACGTGGGGAAAAAACAGGTAGTGTCAGTACAAAACTTAGATTTGTGGTTCACTGTTTTCTTTAGGCATTTTCAGCAGGAGACTCATGTCTTTTATATATGTATGTTATAGGAAGTCTAGGCCTGAGCCCCCAGATAGGTATGGTCAAATTTCCTTCTGGAGGGACCCAGCAAGAGTGTGCAAGGCCGCAGAGGTGAACTGCTNAAAACTTAGATTTGTGGTTCACTGTTTTCTTTAGGCATTTTCAGCAGGAGACTCATGTCTTTTATATATGTATGTTATAGGAAGTCTAGGCCTGAGCCCCCAGATAGGTATGGTCAAATTTCCTTCTGGAGGGACCCAGCAAGAGTGTGCAAGGCCGCAGAGGTGAACTGCTGCAAACCTTAGAGAGCTTAGGACTCTAGAAATAACCGCTGATATATAAAGGGGTAGAAATATTTTGCATTTATTTTTCTTCCTGGATACGAATACATTGTCAAGACAGGAGAAAGATGAAAAAGAGACACAGGAGAAGAGAGGAACCAGGGTTGAGATGGAGAAGGAGGAGAGGAGACAGAAGAGGAGAGCTACTAATTCTTAAATTTCAGTCAAATGAAGTCTCTTTCGCAGAAGATGAAATGCTTTTACTTGCAGAATTAATACCAAGAGTTTTGCTTTGAAAAAAAGGGTCAGCCTACATAGATACTTAATTTATAACCTAGAGCTTAGACACCTTTCACACACACCTTATCTAAAATATCCCCATCCTCCAGAACGCTCTGCCCCGTCGTGTGTTTGGTTTTGTCCTCATGACACTTAGTGCCACCTGACATCACATTATAGTACTTCTGTGAGTGTCACTGGTTAGTTCTGGCCCCTGGCATGCCCGCTCCAAGACACCAGGCATGCTGTATTCCTTCACCAGTGCCCAGGCAAGAGTGGACATCAAGACGAAGGTGGTATGGAAGAAACCAACATGACATTGTAAAGTAATCTTCCTCCAATTAAAAAACAAAAACAAAAAACCCAGGAAGGGGAAAAAAAAAAAAAAATCCCTGAACTTATGGGATCCAGTGAACTTCCAGGTTGATGAACATGTAGTGGTACTGGGAGGGTAGTGAACTCTGATAGGGCATGGAAGTTCTGCCCCCTTTCACCCATCCTTGCTTTGTGTCTCTCTTCCATCTGGGTGTTCCTGAGTTGTATCCTTCTATGTGCTAAGTTGCTTCAGTTGTATCTGACTGTGATTCTATGGACTGTAGCCCGCCAAGCTTCTCCATCCACGGGATTGGCAAGAATATTGACATGGGTAGCTGTTCTCTTCTCCAGGATATCTTCCCGACCCAGGAATGGAACCTGTGTCTCTTAGGTCTCTTGCACTGGCAGGTGGATTCCTTACCACTAGCGTCACCTGGGAATCTAGTAAGTATTTTCCTGTGGCAGCGGGTGGAGGAGGTGGGTGGAGGGAGGGAAGACTAAGGTGAACGTGGGGATCTAGAGAGTCCGGGAACCTCCAGTGGTCATTCCTCTTGCAAAGAAGGTGGGTGAGCAGTGATGAGCATATGAATAACGGATTACTTTCTGTCACCAGAAATCTGAATCAGGGACACTTACATATTCAAGAGTGAGTCTCTCCCAGAATGACTTTCTGTGAAAACCCAATTCAGGGCTTGAGTCACATGTTAGTGGCAGAGAATGAAGTGTCCCTTTTTTCTCTTGCTCGGTGCTGGATTTTCTTCCNTTTCTGTCACCAGAAATCTGAATCAGGGACACTTACATATTCAAGAGTGAGTCTCTCCCAGAATGACTTTCTGTGAAAACCCAATTCAGGGCTTGAGTCACATGTTAGTGGCAGAGAATGAAGTGTCCCTTTTTTCTCTTGCTCGGTGCTGGATTTTCTTCCTCTGAAAATAAGGAAGAGAAGACTCCAGATGGAAAGCCTCACATTGTCGGCAGATTTAGAAAAAGCTCCCTGGGAATTTGTATTGGTGATGCAGTCTGGTGCAGACTGACAAGCGAGTCATCTTCCATCTTATTGTTTTAATTTCAGGCTTCAGAGATGCCCAGCTCTGTTGTTCAAAGCGTTTTATTAAAAATTTGTGAGGAGGGAAAAGCGGTCTCTGTGGGCCTGTCTGATTTCATTATCCCTGACACAGCCCACAAGTGGAGCAGGGCCGCAGGAGGCTGGAGATGGCCGTCTGTGGCACTGGGGTGAAGCAAAGGCCTCTGGAACTTTCCAGTACTCATCACAGATGTTCTAATCTGCTGGGGGAATCTCTCATGTAATCACGAGTCTCCATAGATAACTAAGTGCATACTTCTCAGCCATTAAACCACCAGCATCCTAATCAGAAGACAGACACCCACCAAAGCCCAATCTTTAACTTATCCCCTTAGTCTAACTTCCACTATAGCTGCTTTCATTAGCAAAATTCCATTCTCTAAGAATTTTGAGTCCAGATTGAGCAACAAAATGCCAGCCGTTCCTCTATGGTTTTGATGCACGAATCCAACATTCCACAAAGCAGGGACGCTGCCATTCAGATTGTGATCCAGACATCTGAGTCCTCCAAAGCCTAGGTACAGACCTGACAATATCCTGAAAGGCAGGGATTGCCTGATGGCACCAGTGAAAATGGAGCCCCCGTGAAAAGAGCAGATGGGCTTGTATGTCCCTAGGAAGGAGCACTAGGTCACATGAAGGTGGTCAGTGCAGCTAAACAATCTAGCTTCGCCCATACAGATATTTCTGGTTGCCAGGAGAGCCAGATCTCCAACCTCAAGAGCAGCCCTGTTGAAACATGCCCAGTGCAGTTGATGAAGGTTTGGGGGTACAGGGGTGGGAGGGGGTGTACTGGCAACATGGATGGACATGTAGAAAGCAAAAAGAGCCTCTGGCAGGCTGCCTAAATTTCAGTTCCTGCTCACTCTCTGACTCCATCTCAGCCTTTCTCAACCTGGGATAAATGTTAGGATCGACTAATAGCTGTTAAAAAATACCAGTGCCTGGACACCACCCTCAAAACAAATAGGATCAAATTAGAATGTTTCTTCCCCGAAATCCCCCTAATTTCTAGTAGAATGTATAAAGGTATAAAAAGTTTGGGAAAACTTTGAGAGCAGAATTGCAAAGTTAATACCAAGGATGAACTGCTTTGGTTCCTCTGGTCATACTCTCACTCTGAGGGATGGGGTCGCCTTGCCAAACCCAGGGGGCTTGCACAGCCAGAGAGGAAGGTGGACGGAGGATGACCAAGAGAGGAGGGAGGGCAGCCTCCCTTGCTCAGGCCCCAGTGCCCTGAACTGCCTAAGGGCAGGCCAGGACCTGATTCCATAACTGGTTGGGAACTTTGCAAATTCCTGAGCCAATGCCCAGGGCTAGAGAAACCACCAGGCCTCTGTAAGACCTAAGCATCACACCTACAAATGAAGATCAAAAGACTCCTTACTCCCTGTACAGTACCCCTTCCAACTCATTAAAGTTGTCCCTGCTTAACCTCCCTCCTCTGCTCACAGGAAACTCAGGGCAGTTCTTTTTTCTGCTCTATCCGGGGCCTGTATTAGGCTGGGCAGTGGTCCTGATCGTGACTCACAGCATCACGGCCCTATTCAGGGGGTGAGGAGTGGGAGTGGGGTTGCATGATCTGTGTGACTGTGGATGGTGACCCTAAGGAAGCCATGGTTAGACAAGCAGACCATATACACAGATGTGCAAATGACTGAACACACACACACGTAAACCACCAGCATGGCCAAGGAAGAAAAATAGCAGCAACAAAATCAGAAGACTCCTTTTACCCTAGACAGGGATCAAACCGTTCTGTGTAAACTGTGATTTTAGTTGCTTCTTCCTCAGCCCTAGAAATTATGCTTTCATTTGAAGAGCTGATGTAGCACTCTAAATGATACATTCAGTACTGGAATTCAGTGTTCTGTTTCTCTCTAGGATGGTAATAGAGACTGGATACATGTCCGAGTGTCTAATTCTCAGGTTATATAATTAGTAACTACATCATGCAAATTTTTTTTAAGTCCTGCTACAAGATAGCATCTCATAGGAGGCAAAGCTGAAGTTGTTCAGCAGGTTCATTTTCGCTTTAAGTACTAGGGCTTCTTTTAGCCACAAATCACTATCTGTTTCTTTTTATTACTACCATTATTATTATTACTATTTGACCACAGTTGAGAAAGTTCTAGAAATTTGAATTAGTGAGAGGAAAAAGGAGTATGACATTGAAATCTCAAAATGATAGCTCCTTGCATCTCCTGAGAAGTCATTCAGAGAGAGATTTTCTCAAACCCCTAATTTTCATGATCATGATTTCTATCTTACGAAGTGATTAGATTTTCTCTAATTTTTATGAGACCCCAATGCATGTCATGATTCACTCTTTGGTTTAAAAACAAAAAAATCTGAGGTGGGCAGGACAGACTGAAAGAGAAAAGAAATCAAATTATGTTAACTAGGAGGCACTAAGTCTGGAATGGAATAAATCTACCAACTTTTGGTTTTCAGTTATACAATTATTTCTTATCCACAGTCCCAAAATATGCTATCATACAGTTCATAGGGCCAGACCTCAGGGCTCTGATCTTCTGAAAGGTTGATTTTTGGCTCATTGACCACCTTGGGAGAGGTCTGCTCATAGTAGGTCAAGTTAGGGACTGATGTGAGCACCAGCTGGAGTCAGCACCTTTTTAAAACTGCATTTTCCCTCAACAGAGAGAAGTTGCTCCTTTGGTGAATTGCATCTCAGCAGAACTAATGGTTGAGGTTGATCTGTTATTTTTTCTTAGGGGGCATTTTATCTAGAAAGTACCAACGCACGCTCCGTCAGATTGATAGTGCTCCCCCTCCCCACCCCGGCCTTTCATTCTCTCCCCACTGCAAACACACAGGCACTTGCTTCCAAGCCTGTCTGCTTCTGGGGATGTCCTGTTCTCCAGCACACGCAGAAGTTGAGAACAGCAGCACTACCGACTGACACATCTCTCAAACTTTGAGAACCAGTGTGGGCAACTGCAGCCACACACAACAGTCCACGTGGAGGGCCCCCAGTTCCGCCTCAAACAGGGGAATTCAGGCCAATTCAAATATTTCCAAAACACCTCTCAGAGCCAAACGCTCATCTCTGCACACTTAAGGGGCAAACACTCCTCATCTCTGGGAGCTGTTTTTAAACAGCCCTCCATATTCGTGTTTGGGTTAGGTTCATGTAAGAAAGTCAACACAGGCTTCTAGTTACCTCTGGACCTAGTCTCTTTGGGGTTGTGCAAAGTCAAAGCTTAGCACACTACAGCACAGCTCATCAGTGAGTATAGTCCAGTACTAATGGTAATTAGTATTTAATAGAACCTAACAATATACAAGTTGTTTTTGTATCCATTGTGTCTGCTGTAATGAATGAAATGGAGAAGTGTGAAATTACACAGTTTTCAGTAGATTAAAATGGTCTATCAGTTCTGAGGAAGAAGGTGACTAGGACTCACCCTGAGTGGCATAGTATGAGCTACATTTCCCAGGAGAAATTTGCATACTTAACACAATATTCCTTCCAGATTTTCCAAAACAATTCTGGTTTCTATCAATTTGCCCTCTTGTTGCCATAAACATCTTTGTATTTGCCATCTTGGGTACCATGTATTTTTGGTTTATAGTCAGCTTAATAAGCATTCACTGCAACTTTTGGTGCATATTCAGGCCATTTAAATACAGGGGAGTGTTAGTCACTCAGTCGTGTCTGATTCTTTGCAATCCCATGGACTATAGCCAGCCAGTCTCCTCTGTCCATTGGATTCTCCAGGCAAGAATACCGGAGTGGGTAGCCATTCCCTTCTCCAGTGGATCTCCCCAACCCAGGGATTGAACCTGGGTTTCCCACATTGCAGGCAGATTCTTTACCATCTGAGCCACGAGGGAAGCTGTCTAAACATAGTTCACTCTCAAATTTGGATGCTACAAGCAAACTATATTTTAAAAAGGAAGGATGGCACCAAATCATACCACAACTTTTGTAACCCGGATTTAAATATTGGCATTTAACAATTTAATACCTTTAACCACCTCCATACAATGTCATATAATTGTTTTGTTTGCATAAATTAATAGAATTCTGGGTGCACACAGACATGTACACACATGCCCTGTGTCTGGTGTAGGTTTCAGGCTTGCCCTTGGATCCTCTTATCTCTGGCTAAAAGTGTATTTAGAGAACATGTTAAACATCTAAATAAAAGGAGTTTCATGACTTTGGTCCTGCAGGGTAGGAAAACATTTTTCCTCCACCTTTCTAAGGTCCTGGCTGGGGCCCCTGGAACAAGAAAGAGATTGCCAAGAAAAAAAAAGTAACATTTATTAACGTGTATATCCCACATATGTGGGAGACACCTAGAGAAATAAGTAACTCAAGGAGGCAGCTTAGAATTCAGGCTGAAATACCACCCTTAGATAAGTCAAAGAGAAGATAGTGGTGGTGGTGGGGGGGGGGAGGGAGGTCACGTGTGGACAGGTGACCAGGAACTAAATAGGGTAAACTTCTTTATACAAACTTCAGCCTGTGGCTTCACCATGGCTAAGCCTCTTCTGGTTTAGAGTCATCCTTCTCTTTGTGGTCCAGAAATGGAGACCCCCCCTCCCTCTTCCAAATGGAGATCTCCTTTATAGGCATAAATTTTCTTTACAAAAGGGCAACTTTTTATTCTGTTTTCAGAACTTCTGTTTGTCTGCTGTTTCTCAAAGCAATCCTTATGCCTAGAGGCCTATTTGGGGGTGGTGTACGCTGGCATCCTACAGTAATACAAAATGCCCTTCTGGCCTCCAAGTGAGAGGCCATTCGGTGAATACTCATGAAGCAGCCTCCAAAGTGAGCACAGATCCCTGTAAACACAATCATGTGCCTGATGGGAGAACGCCAGCCCCCAAATCCAGGTGGGAGCTCCATCCTGAACGCTTGGCTCCAGAAGCCTGGGAAGAGCTGGGCAAAAATCCCTGAGGCCTGGAAACAATTTCACAGGCAGATACATTTTTAAACTAACTACAAGTTTGCTGGAGTTCCAACTTTGCACTCTTTTCCCCAGTAGCTTTCAGGGGAGCAACATGAAAAGTTAAACTTGATCAGCTTTCCAAGGTTGCCTGTCTTCCCACCTGCTGCTGCCAGGGTGTCCTGGGGTGAACGGTGAGGAGCTGGCCTGTGAGAGAGGACCATCTGCTTCCCAAGCCCACTGGGAGAAAACCTATTAAAAGCAAAATGAAATCTTCCCCTGGGGTCATTATTCATTAGGCCCGGCTCAGAACACGATGCATGTGAGAAGACTTAGGGAAGTTTTGAGACCTAGAAGTGGGACCTGTTTTCACCTATGCATATTTACCAGCAGTGGAAACCTCCATCCTCACACCCTATTCCTGAGATGACGGCACTAAAGTGGTTGAACACTTCCTACTAAATTAGGAGAAAAAATACAACACGGCAACCAGTCATAAGTAAGACATGGGGATCCCTGTAAGAGCTTTCTTAATTGGGGCTGGTTTCATGGAATAATATCCTTTCTAGATTTTGAACACAGCTCCTTCCTCACAACTCTGTCCTTCCCAACAGCCATCCAAATTCTAGGGCAGTTCATTAGCTGAAGCCTTGGATCAACTGTGTGTCTGATCCCTGATCCCACATTTATTTTAGGGATTAAAGAATGACTTCCTGGTGGCTCAGATGGTAAAAAATTTGCCTGCAACGAGAGAGACCCAGGTTCGATCCCTGGGTTGGGAAGATCCCCTGGAGAAGGAAATGGCAACCCACTCCAGTATTCTTACCTGGAGAATTCCATGGACAGAGGTACCTGGAGGGCTACAGTCCATGGAGTCGCAGAGAGTCAGACACGACTGAACTACTAACACACAGAAAGGATGGAGGGGGAGTAGGAAGCAAGAGATACTCAGAATTTAAACATTATCCCAGATCCTTGGCCCCAGATAGCATAAAAAAAAAAAAAATGCTGTACTGTCCATGGGCCTGTGTCTAAGCCTTCAGCCATCAGTCTGCTCAGAGCACTGTGGAGCAGGTAACATTGCCAATGATTTAACAATTAGAATGGCTTTTATTCAGCACCCATTATGTACTCGACATGTTGCTGAAAGCTGCATAAAATTATTTAACCCCCTCAACTCCTGAGAGATTTATATTATTTCCCCCCTTTTTTCCAAGAGAAGAAATTGAGGTTTAGAAAGGGCAAGAGACTCATCCAAAGTCACACAGTATGATTCTGAAGCCTGCGTTTACCAGCCCTCACTAACTGCAAACAGCACAGTGACAGAAAGGGAATCGGTGCTTCAAAAAAATCTCAGTGCATTTGCTGCTCATAGGTGGCACAAGTGGTAAAGAACCCGCCTGCCAATGCAGGAGACTTAAGAGGAACAGGTTCAGTCCCTGGGTCAGGAAGATCCCCTGGAGGAGAGCCTGGTGAGCTACTCCAGTATTCCTGCCGGGGAAATCCCATGGACAGAGGAGCCTGGTCTGCTACAGTCCATGGGGTTGCAGAGGCAGACCCAGCTAAAAACATTGCACGTACGCACTCAGTCATTTGGGACTTCCCACAATCTAAAATGTTGCGTCAATTTTCATTTCAGATTTTATAATCCCACTAAGACTGCAAATTCCTTGAGGTCAAAGACTGGATTTTCCACTTCTCTGTGTTCTTCAAAGTGCCTAACATAGTAATTTGCACAAAATAAGCAATTAAAAAATGTGTTAACAAATCCGAACATGGTAGAGGTAAATTACTAATTATCAAGTGAGTAGAGAAAAAAAAAAAAGAGCATTCTAAAATAAAAATGGATGAGGGTTTGTCATCCATTTCCCAGGATGTAGGTCATTTTTAAAAGGCAAATTTGAAGTCCATCCGGAGTTCCAAAGGAGGGGAACTAGCCCAGGTTAATTAACTTTCTGAAATTGCTCCATAGTGAATGAAGAAGGGCAGTGCCAGCCTCCGCCAACCTCCAAATATATCAGCGGGAAATGATCCCAGCAAAGCTCCGATGTAAATCAGGCTTGGTTCCCTGTAAGTCCCAGACTCACACAACTTCAGAGGCACATCCTTTCATCTTTTCACTCTCTCCTGAGGGCTTATAACTTCTGCAGTGGCCGGAGGGCAGGAATCACAGAAGCTCAGCCCTCGTCCCCACACAAGCAGTAGAGCAGGTATGCAGCTGTGGGAGCCAGGAAGATAAGCAGGGAAATCCTTTAAGCAAAGACCTCAGGGGCATAAATGCCAGGGACTGAGAGTACAGGAATGTACAGAGATTCCAATCTGCAAGGAGAGAGGAGATTTCTCACATCCCACTTAAGATCATGTAAAGGGGTCACACTTCGTTCCTCCCTGAGGGCTGCATCGTCTACACTGTCCCCTCTAGAACAGTGTGTCCCCTCCCCCTCACCTCCTTGCACAAGTAGGTGTTCGAACACATGCAGCTACCCTAACTGCACTCAGTTCTCTCTTTATCAAAGTGCGCAGCTCGGAACTCCTAGAAGGTGCTAGACTCCAGGCCTCCTCCTGGTTTCCTGGGGGCAGCTGCACACCAAATAGTGTAAATCAAGGACATTAACACTACTGTGTTCAAGTGAATACAATTCTCCTCTCCCTCTGGTCCTTTATGAATTCAGCAGGATCTCTCACCTAGATTTTGTTTCCTCTCCTTCAAATACGCAAGTAGGAGGTATCATCCTTTAAAGCATCTTTCTGGGGATGGGGAGACTTTTTGCCAACCTTTGTCTGGCACCATTTCTGGCTGCAGTCTGCAGCCAGAGGCAGAGCCTAGCCTTTGCGGGCCATTTCCCTCCGGACATGGCCCTCAGCCAGGAGTACACATGTGTGCTCAGGGCTGGAGAGACTGCCCCCGCCCAACAAATGTTCCGTTACCAGTGCTCCGTGCTCCTCTCCTGTGCTGCCAGAGCCTGCCACCACGCTCTGGTTTCTCCCACTGTAACATGACACACAGCCACTAGGGACCGGGTGCTGTGTCTGCCTTTTTGAAAACAAACATATCTGCTTCCAACTCCAGTCACTATCTGGTTGTAGCCTTTACTGCTATCCACAGGCCAGCATGAAACCACCACTGTAGCCTTTGGACGTTTACAACAGCCTAGCCACTAGCTTCCTCTCGGAACCTTTTGAATAGCCAATAGCCATTGTCATGAGCGGTTTAAGCGTGGTCCACATTTGTTAAAGGGCTGCCTATTGTATGTCACTTCCAGGCTTCCTTAGTGAGGAGCAAAGAAGAGGAAGAAAGCATCAGAAATTAAAGTATGAAAATCTACAAATCCATAGAGCTGATTACACTTTTCAGACTATAACTGGGTAGATTGAAAAGAATTGTCTGTGTTATCAAAGCAAGTGGAAAAAATAAAGTAGGATTTTGTTTACTGTGTCTGGATAACAATGACATACCAGAAAAGGGAAAAACCTACTTAAGGAATAAAACCTGTGGAAACTGAAAAACTTCTGAGAATGTGTGATATTTATCTCTGGAAGAGACGGGATGGAAAGAGATGCAATAATGATATTGGCTGAGATTTAATTCAGCAAGTCTAGCTTAAAATCAAGTGTCAAAAGAAGTATTCAATTCTGGGTAGTTGGCATCTTAGCAATCAGAACCTTAGAAGACATTTTTTAATTCAATGCTGGCATAAGATAGAAGACTCCGGTTTTACCCAGGCACTTGGCCATATGTCATTCATCATTTCTTGGTTACCAAGAAAGTTATCAAAATATGAGTTTGCTCTTCCACAAAGCAGGCAGGAATTTCAATATCCTCTCTCACGGGGGAAGAGGTAAAAATCTAGATTGGATGGACCAGTGATAGGAGAGAGAAGGGGTCATTCCAGCCAACCCCTCATGAGTAGTTGAACAGTCAGATGAATAATGTAAAGAGGATATAAAGTATTCACCAGCAAGTCAGCCAACCCAGTGCAGAGGGACCTATGATGGGAATCCAGGAATCAGATAACAATCAAATCTTCTAGGCATACAAAGTAAAATTAACATCTAGAAAGAGTAGGTGTTACTGTCAATAAATAACATACCTTATAGGCTCTGTTCTAAGAGCCTCACAAATTTATTTTACCAAATCTTCAAAACCAGCTAGTGTGTGTGTGTGTGTGTGTCTGTGTGTGTGTCTGTGTGTGTGTGTGTCTGTGTGTGTGTGTTTGTGTGTGTGTGTGTACACGCGCTTAGTCATTCTCTGGTCATATCCAACTCTTTGCTACCCCATGGACTGCAGCCCACCTGGTTCCTCTGACCATGAGATTATCTTGGCAAGACCACTGGAGTGGGTTGCTGTTTCTTTCTCCAGGGGATGGATCTTCCTGATCCAGCAGTTGAACCCACATCTCCTGTGTCTCCTGCGTTGGCAGGCGACTTCTTTTATTGCTGAGGCACTGTACTATTTTTATCTCCTATTTTTCATGGGGAAATTGAAGTTCAGAAATGATAACCCCACCAGAGTAGGAATCTGAACTGAAGCTCAGCATTTTTCACCCTGTAGAATCTAAGGGAGAATGTATTAATACCAGGAGGCAGATACTATTCCCTTCATTGAATAGCTAGTGAAAGAGTGGCTCAGTTGGTTGACTTGTCCATGGCTCACAAGCTGCTGCTGCTGCTGCTAAGTCGCTTCAGTCGTGTCCGACTCTGTGCAACCCCATAGACGGAAGCCTACCAGGCTCCCCCATCCCCAGGATTCTCCAGGCAAGAACACTGGAGTGGGTTGCCATTTCCCTTCTCCAATGCATGAAAGTGAAAAGTGAAAGTGAAGTCGCTCAGTCGTGTCCGACTCTTAGCGACCCCATGGACTGTAGCCTACCAGGCTCCTCCATCCATGGGATTTTCCAGGCAAGAGTACTGGAGTGGGGTGCCATTGCTAGCAAGGAGCAAACCTAGAATTTCAGCCCATATCTTGTTTGAAACCAAAGCTAGAACATTTAAGGTTAAGAGCAGCCTTTTTTGGCCTTAGTCAGTCATGGTAATTCATTGACTGGTGATGGTTTAGGGACTTAGACTAATCAGCATCTAACACTTCCCTATTAGGCAATTTTTCCATTTTTGCTTTGGTCCAAGAAAATTTATGGGAAGGATTTGGGTTCCAAAGATCAGGTTCAAAGATTTCTCTGTTTCTTTCTCTGCCCCCTACCTCTCTCCCCACCTACCCCCTACCCCAACCAAAATGAAATAGAAAATCATATGGCACTAGTTATTGAAGCCACCCTACTATCAAGTAGAGAATTCACTTTAGGATGAAGTCTTTGTCGATGGCTATGTGGAGAGAGAGAGAGAACATTTGGTCAGGGGAGGTGTGGGAGACAGGCTGGATTATTCTTTGTATGAGTCAATAAACTGTGTGCATAATTGAATTCAGTAACCATTCTCTGCAATGAAAAACATTCTAATTCATCCTATCTCCTAAAATACCTCCCCTGTGAGTCCTCTTCAGAGAAGAGAGGAGTCATCAGTCCTTACAGATGACCTCACAGTGTGAGGGTCTACAGTGTGCTCCTTTCATAGACGAGAAGGGTAAAGTCCAACATGCCTACGTAATGTGCCCTAGGTTACATAGCTAGTAAGTGACAAGCCTGGAATTTGTACTGAGGAGGGTCTGATATCAAAGCTTGCATGCTTTCCAATACGCACAATGGAAATCTTGGCCAATAATGAAAGATTCCAGTCTCCTGCATGAGTCAGGCGAGGGCTCACTAGGGACAAAACCTAACAAGAAATCTGGTTTTCACAGCAGAATGCCAGGTTCAGCAAAGAACGTGTGTGCTGGACGTGGGGAACCTGTTGTAAGACTGGGCCAACGTGGCAGGAGAAAGAAGAGGCTGGGATTCAGAGGCTAAACCAGCACCTTGGACCACACTGAAAGGCCAAGTCATCCTTTTCAGACTCTTACAGATAGTTTACTGGTAGATGTTTACCCATATCCCTTCCTGCCCTGGTCAGGACTTGCTCAGCCACCAGGGGAGAATACAGCAGCTCAAGTGGAAACACTTTAAAAAGACAGAAGTTGGTTAAATAAGGAAATTAAAAAAGGAAAAATGGAAGGGGCGTATACCCACAGTTATTAGAAATATGATTATTACAAAAGCGAGGGATGCAAATATGAATAACATTTCTTCATGAAGGAGAAAAAGCAAAATGGAGGGAAAAGAAACAGAGAAAAGGTGTAGGCAAAGAAAGATAAGTTAGAAAGGGGAAGAAGATGTACTTGTGAGAATCTTGTCAAGATTGTCTGAGTGACATGGATTCCCATGTGTTCTGACACACAGGCTGCCTGAGCAACCTGTCTTTAAGTGCAAGGCAATGCCTGACAAACAAATTGATATTATCTTTTTTTAAGTGTGTTCTCCCAAAAGATTAAATTTTTATTTAGGAAGATAAACAAATGTATTAGAAAATAGCAGCTATTAAAATGGGCAGCTGAGCGCATTGGCAAAACTGCGACAATATTAATTAATATACATGGTGCTGCTGTTGCTGCTGCTGCTGCGTCACTTTAGTCGTGTCCGACTCTGTGTGACCCCGTAGACGGCAGCCCACCAGGTTCCGCCGTCCCTGGGATTCTCCAGGCAAGAACACTGGAGTGGGTTGCCATTGCCTTCTCCAATGCATGAAAGTGAAGTCCGACTCTTCGCGACCCCATGGACTGGAGCCCACCAGGCTCCTCTGTCCATGGGATTTTCCAGGCCAGAGCACCTCTGAAGCAAACGTGATGACCCAGGNTCCCTGGGATTCTCCAGGCAAGAACACTGGAGTGGGTTGCCATTGCCTTCTCCAATGCATGAAAGTGAAGTCCGACTCTTCGCGACCCCATGGACTGGAGCCCACCAGGCTCCTCTGTCCATGGGATTTTCCAGGCCAGAGCACCTCTGAAGCAAACGTGATGACCCAGGCCCTAGAACGGCCTCAGGATAAACTGAAAACTTGAGAAGGCAGTCCTTCAAATGTGCCTTTGGAATATGCACCCCATTCTGTCACCTCATTTGCAGAAAATTGTAAACAAATTGTCTTCAGTGAAGGAAGATGAAAAGGAAAAATTAGAAGCTAAATTCAGAGACAGGCTCATCATCTGGGAGGCAAACTTCAGAAACTCTGAAATATTCATGTTCTTCTTGGAATCTTCAGCCCGTGGCTGCCTCCTGCTTGTCCTGCATCCTGCCCGCCCAGACATCCCGCCAGCTCATCTGCAGCCCACCAGCCTCCCTCCACCCTTATGAAGATCCCAGGCAGAGAGCTTCGCAGTCTAAGCATTCTCCTCTCTTGTGCTGATTTTTGTCTGCATCCATCCATTCATTCATTCGTCAACAACTATTTTCCACTGCGGACTTACCGTATAACAAGTACTGTGCTAGGTGTGGGGGCCCTCAAAGAATCTGCTAGCCCCTCCAACTCTGGAAAGATTTATTTTTCTCTCCCCAGGGATCATAACCTTTATAGGTTTTTATTTTGCATCTTAAAAAAGTATTCTAATTCCTCTTTTTATACTCGCTCAGGAAAAATACAGACACACTGGATTCTGTTTCATGATCAACGTGGCTGGTTTATTTCATTTCCCATCATGCCTCATAGTCTGTCACTGTTTTGAACAGAATTACTGTGTGTCCTGCCTGGGTAGGGTTGTGGAGACTTCATGAGCAGGACCATTAGCAGGACTAGATGGTTAGTTATATAACAGGACTATGTAAGTTGGAGTGGTGAGGGCTGCTGTAATGCCCTCCTCCTTTTTCATCCTGGCATAAGAGTTTGTGCACAGAGTTGATTGTGGAATCCGCAGATAAGATGAAGTGTTCAGAGTAGTATATTGTAGTTCAGAGGATGGAAAGGCTTCTCTGTGAAAGACCAAAGGGTAAATGTTTTCGGCTCTGTGGGCCATATCATATGTCTCTACATCTGGACGTATGCCCACCACACGAGGACAAAAACAGCCTTCAGTAACACACAAACAAATGGGCATGACTGGGTCACAGGGACACATTATCAATGGACATAGATGTGAATTTCGCATAACATTTCACAATCTTAACTCTGCTTTTCTCCAACACTTTCCATTTCTATTAATAATACCACCAAGCTCCAAACTGCCAGGTCATATTTGATTCCTCTTTCTTTTTGAAACTAAACTTTAAAGTTTCCCATTTAAATTTTTGTAAAGTCTGTGTTCTCCTAATCTTGCCATGTGCTCTCTCCTTGACTCTCTTAATAACCCACTACCCTGGCCAACCCTCTGTCCAGATCTCAGTGTCCTCCCAGTGCCAACACATCTGACCCTCAGTGTATCCCCAGAGGAATGTGCTTCACCAGAACTGAAGCCGAGAATAACCCTCCTTAATCAGAAGTAAGTGACCTTCCAGAACTGCCCCAATACCCCCTCTTCCATGAATTTCTGTAAAGTTAACTACTCCATCCATGCCTCCATTCTGTAGAATCTGCTGTTCCCTCAACGTGGGCTGCCCTTCTCTTCATTCTGTTGTAAAGTCTAGGAGTTGGGAGAACAGCTCTGACGTATATACACTACCATGTGTAGACAGATGGCCGGTGGGAAGCTGCTTGCAGCACAGGTGGCTCAGCTCAGTGCTCTGTGATGACCTTGGGGGGTGGGGGAAGGGAGGCTCAAGAGGGCGGGATATATGCATACATACAGCTGATTCACTGTGTACAGAAGAGACTAGCGCAACACCCAAAGCAATTATACTCCAATTAAAAAATCCATTTAAAAAAGAGCCTAGGAATTCTTCAAGATTTCCTTGTAAAAGCTTTCTTTGCCAGGAAGTAGTCAACCAAAAGAAACTCTTCCTTGCTATAAACGTCCATAGTGCTTATCTGTATATTCTTATCCATCACTGGCTATCTTAGTGTTACGTAGGCACATGTTTTATCGCTTGTACTAGACTAGTGCCTCTCAAGCAGAGGTGATTTTGACCCCAGGTGACATTGCTCAGGGAAATGGAAAAATACCAGGAGATGTTTTTGATGGCCACAGTTAGCATGGAGTGGTGGGGGTGGTTAGTACTGGCATCTACAAGGGGTGGAGGCTAGGGATGCAGCTGCTGCTGTGTGTGCTCAGTTGTACCTGACGCTTTGCAACCCCATGGAACAAACACCCTGCAAAGCACAGAACAACCCCCACAACAAAAAAACCTCAAAAGTGTGAGGGTGAGAAACTCTGGGCTAGACTCTAAGCTCTTGAGTAAAGGGTTTCATAACTTTTTCCTTAGTTCCTAATTCAGTCTTTTTAAAAAAAATATGTATTTGGCTACTCAGGTCTTAATTGTGGCCCCTGGGATCTTCACCGTGTCGTGCCAGATCCTTTGTTGCAGCTCACAGATTCTCTAGCTGTGGCACCCAGCTTAGTTGCTTTGTGGCATGTGGGATCTCAGTTCCCCGATCAGGGATTGAACTTGTGTCCTCAGTGTTACAAGGCAGATTCTTATCCACTGGACCACCAGGGAAGACCTCCTAACTCAGTCTTGCATATCAGTCAGTTCAGTCTCAGTCACATTCGACATTTTGCTACCCCGTGGACTGCAGCATGCTAGGCTTCCCTGACCACCACCAACTCCTGGAGCTTACTCAAACTCATGTCTATCGAGTCAGTGATGCTTTCCAACCATCTCATACTTTGTCATCCCCTTCTCCTCCTCCCTTCAAACTTTCCCAGCGTCAGGGTTTTTGCAAATGAGTCAGTTCTTTGCATCAGGTGGCCAAATTGTTGGAGTTTTAGCTTCAGCATCAGTCCTTCCAATGAATATTTGGGGTCGATTTCCTTTAGGATGGACTGGTTTGATCTCCTTGCAGTCCAAGGGACTCTCAAGAGTCTTCTGCAACACCACAGTTCAAAAGCATCAGTTCTTCAGCGCTCAGCTTTCTGTTTAGTCCAACTCTCACATCCATACAGTCCTGTGTATAGTCACTGCTAAAAACACTTTTGACTTAATGAAGCAGTACACGTTTTGGGAGAAGAAGTGCGGGTCTGGGGGATGGCGACTGATGCGCTCTGTTGCAGTGCATGGGCCCACGCTCACTGCGGAGCTGCTTCTCTGTGTGGGAGGAGCCAGGACCTCCCCATATCCCGGTTTTCATCCTCTCACCTCATCACAGGGTGCAAATGACAGCCTCAGAGGGTCTTCTGAGCATCATCCTTAGTCTGGTGGTTCACCGTTTTAAAAATTCTTTCAAAATAAACTATTTTTCTNCATGGGCCCACGCTCACTGCGGAGCTGCTTCTCTGTGTGGGAGGAGCCAGGACCTCCCCATATCCCGGTTTTCATCCTCTCACCTCATCACAGGGTGCAAATGACAGCCTCAGAGGGTCTTCTGAGCATCATCCTTAGTCTGGTGGTTCACCGTTTTAAAAATTCTTTCAAAATAAACTATTTTTCTGTTTCTTGTTGTTAGTCATGTCAAACTCTTTCGCCACCCCATGGACTGTAGCCTGCTAGGATCTGTCCATTGAATTCTCCAGACAAGAATACTGGAGTGGGTTGCCATTTCCTTCTCCAGGGGATATTCCCAACCCAGGGATTGAACACAAGTCTCCTGCATTGGCCGGCAGATTCTTTACCGCTGAGCCCCCGATTAGATGCTTCATTTCCTATTAACATGCCAGGTGTATGTCTTGATTCTGAGTGAGCTGGATGATTTTAAACATGCCAAGGTCATCACACACTGAAAGTTGTCCCCTCTCCGCCAGTAAGGCCAGCAATAAAATTGTCCCAGAAAGACTCAGAATTTTCAGATTGTCAAAGAGTATGCTTCTGTGGCTGGCATTAACTCATATTGTTTAAACAAGATTATTTAATATTTTTAAAAAATCCTTGCTGAGTTTTCTCCCAATTTTTACCCCCTAGAGTTTAAGCCTGCTTATTTTTAATCTGCTTTCAGAAATAGAGAACTACCCAAGGTATTATAAGACAAATAATAGAAACAGTAACAACTAATTCCTTCTGCTTTATAAAGCACTTTTTCACCATAAGCTTTCCCATGTACTAAATTAGCAGTGTGACCATCCAGTGGTGGTCAAGATGAAGTCACCAGTCTCTCTCACTTTCCTTCTCTTTACCGATCATCGGCACCCTCTCCATGGCTGGGACAGGAGAAAAAGAAAAGAGACATTCATCAGACATTTTTGCTATATCTTCATTTTAAGTAATTGTTCAGTGTGGGCTTGTAAATAATCTTGGGATTATCTGCCTTCTTTATCCATTAATATAAGAAGCTGCAACTTTTTGGTAATTGTGTTTAAACCTAATTGTTCTGGGTAAATCTGAATTTGTTAAATGATTCCCCAACTCTTAAGTCTCACTTCTCTACTCTCAAACCATTTCCCAAGAATGTCTCATTTCATAAGAAATAAAGCTTTTAAAACAGTTATTTCTAGTATAGTATATTATATCAAGAAGTAAAATGTGTAATAATCCTCTGATACAGTTATTTATTGAGTTTTTCATGCAAGAAGGATTAAGTGCATATGAATTTCTCATCTATCCCACATATTAATAAATACTGTGAAGATTGCAGCATTATTGAAGCTTGCCTGTGAAAATATACAGTAAGGATTTGCTGCCAAAACAGCTGATAGTTTATTTTGTATCCTGGTGACCTCAGCCCCTAAGTATGAAAACACATTCACTTTTCAATGGGATTTTTTGATTCCCAGGTGTCATTTCGTCTGTGTCTGAGAGTCACGGGATGGGATGTCATTGCTAAGCAGCATCAAGATGCTGCAGCCCATGTGAGGACTGGAGGATTTGGAGAGAGGCCAGTCCATTCCCTCCTAGCAATATATTATTGCTGATATGAGCAAGGTTTTCCACTTTGTTGCACAGAGCTTCTAGCACAGGTGGTCCACATTACACATATAAGGTGCTGTGTCATCAAGGTTACTGGACACAGCAGCTCACGTGCACTGCTTTATTTACTCCTCTCAACCACAGCATGGGATCAATCCTGATATTACTCCCATTTTGCAGATGTAGAAACTGAGGCTCAGAGGGTTAGGAAGTTGGTCCAAGCTCACATACCTAAGTAATGCCAGGACCAGCCATGTATTTGAGCTCAGGTATATTTAATTCCAGAGCCCATATATGATATATGTGTATGTGACATTATTCATATGGCAAACTCAGGTTCAAGTCTTAACACTATCATTTGATGTTTGTCCTTAACAAATTACTTAAAACTTCTATTCATTCTCATTTCCTTCAACTGTAATGGAGACAAGAGGATGTATTCCATAGAGCTGTTATGGTGACAATTAAATGAGATAATTCCCCAAAGTGTGATAAAGTAAAAAGTAATTGTGACAGCTGGCACCAGAGTTATACTAAGAGACAGAATTGTCATGGAAAAGAATATTCCAAGCTGCTAGGGGGTGAGGCTGAGGATAAGGGGTGGAATAATGTGAAGAAAGAGTGAAAATGATAAACTCCCTGCAGAAGAAATAAACAGGGCTTGGAGGAAACCAGAGAAGGAAGGAGAGTGCTTGGGGAAGGAAGCCTCAGGAGAAAGGTACCAAGAGAAAAAATTCCAAGAGTGATTGAGGTCAAAGAATTTTACAGAGGATATTGGAGTCAGACATGACTAAGCACAGCACATCCAGCGTTAGGTTTTCTGTTTTTGTGATGTGAACAGGTTTTACTTCAAATACCTCCCCGATCCCCACCCAGAGAAGACTTCTTCAGACCCTCTCTAAAATGTCTCCATCACCTTCTTTTCATACTCCACTGAACTTTTCCCTGTAGCTTCTATAACTACTTAAACTTATTATACACACACATATCCAGATAGAATAGAATGGACAGATGATAGATAAATCTGTTCTTGCCACCAGGATACCAGCTTCATGAGGACAAGGAAAAGTGTGTTTGCTACTAAAGTCACAGCCTGTAAAACAGTACCTGACACCTAGAAGACGTCCAAAATACGTTTGAATTAATGAATCAGTGGTGCTGATGAAACCAGGATTAATGAGGGTGTCCCTATCCTCATTCAAGTACAGTCATGTCTCTATTCTTGTGTTTGAAGTCCATAAATTTCCCACCACTTCTTTGTTTCACCAAATGAACTGTCGTGGCTCCCTATAAATTTGTCTGTGTTCACTGTAGAGAACTCAGAGATACATACACAAAGGGCAGATTTTTATCTCAGTGACCTGGTGCTAACAGTTTTGTTTCTATCTTATTTTGTATTCTTCCATTAACTTGCTGTTGCAATGAAATGGTGTCTGCAGAGATGGGAGATGAGAGGCCTTTAAAATGCACCCAGAATCCCTGTACATGCCCTCCTCTGTGTCCTGCAGTGCTGGAAGGGGTTCCTTGATCCCAAAAGGGCTATGAAGTTGAGTGATTTTAGGAATCTGAATCATTTCCCTCTAAACAGTAGAAGTAAACTAGACAGCCTCCGAATAGGAAACAGGAATATTTATTGCACTGCAAAATGTGACTTCCCAAACACTGAGCCACACAAGAAAATCCATCAAACTGCTTTAGAATCTCATCTTTCTCTTTTATTTCATCAAAAATTATACCACTAGTTGATCTTGCACTTTATAACACTAATTTTAAAACAAATAACTTTCAGTTTGTCCCTTCTACACTACCATGCATAAAATAGATAGTGGGAAGCTGCTGTAAACCGTAAGAAGTTCAGCTCGGTGTTCTGTGGTGACCTAGATGGCTGGGATGGGGATGGGCTGGGAGAAATGCCCAAGAGGGAGGGGATGTATGTATGCACACAGCTGCTTCGCTTCACTATACAGCAGAAACTAATACAACATTGTAAAGCAATTACACGCCAATAAAAATTTTTTAATGTTTAAAAACACTTCCAAATACTTCCACAATTCAAATCAGCCTTTAGTAGAAGAAAATCTACCACTACTAACAAAATTCAAAAAGAATGTGCTGTAAATCCTTAAGCGAATTCTGAAGAGACAATCCAGAAATGTTTTGAGAGGCACCATCGCTTAAATAAATGAATAGCTTCCTCATATGACCAGTCAATTAAATGTACACATTTTATTAAGATAATTCTATTTTCAGGTATACCTTCTATTACACTTGCACATATTTAGTTTGTGGTACATTAACTCTTCCAGTGTGCATGTCAGTTAATTAAAAAGTGGTTCATTACAACTTGTACAAATTATTTATTGAAGAACTATATCTTTTCAAAGATTACTTACTTTGGAAACACACAGTGCTGGGCAAGCATTTTAAACTATGCAAATAGCTATAAAAATTACTATCCTCAAACTCCATTAATTTCCTTGAGGTTTTACTTTAAAAAGAGACCTTCTTTAAAAGGGTGCCTGTTCAAAAGACATTCCTGATTAAATGCCATTATAAGTAATAAAACTATTAAGAAGGAGAAGGTAGGAGGGGACTGGAGGAAGAAGGAGGAAAACAAACATTTTTGGGTGGCAAAGATTTCCAAATTCCAGTCAAGATCCCAGTGATTTTCCATAGTTATTGTTGTTCAGTTGTGGAATGGTATCTGACTCTTGTAACTGTGGACTATAACCTGCCAGGCTGCTGTGTCAACGGGATTTCCCAGGCAAGAAACAAGTGAGTTGCCATTTCCTTCTCCAGGGGATCTTCCAGACCAAGAGATTGAATTCCCGACTCCTGCAGTAGCAGGTGGATTCTTTGCCACTGTACCACCTGGGAACTCACTACAGAAATTTTAGTAAGTTAAATATATTTGTCAGGACCTTTGAGTCTCATTCCCAGGCTTGGTTGACAGTAAATTAAGATGTGTGTCCCTTTTGAGCTGTTACTATATTTGAAATTTGAATTTAGTGGCCAATCTACCCAGCTTTGCCAATTCCTTCAAGCTAACATTGATCTTTTTTCACATGGTCTCGATAGGCCACTTCAAATAATTTACCAGTTATTTCAGTCAAAAGTAGCAGATCGGTAATACACACAAGCTCATTCATTATAATCTCAGGAAAAGCCACAGGAGTATATTATAAATAATAGCACCCCAGGAGAGTCATGGAGAGAGGCTGGCTTAGAAAGTTCTCTGCCCCTTCATTACTTTGCTGAGGCTTGCTTGGTCTACATTCTATAGGACAGAGATTTCTCATATTGATCTGGTAAATGCACTGTGGCACATTTCGAGAAAAAGATAATCATGATACAGGGTGCTCGGGGCTGGTGCACTGGGATGACCCAGAGCGGTGGGATGGGGGAGGTGGGAGGGGGAGTCAGGATAGGGAACACATGTACACCCAGGCAGATTCATGTCAACGTATGGCAAAACTAACACAATATTGTAAAGTAATTAGCCTCCAATTAAATTAATTTAAAAAAATAGTAGGAGAGTTTCATGCTGAGGTCAAAGGCACTAAGGGGAAGCAAAGAACACAGAGGTTTCCACTTACTAGGGAACAAATCAGGGGCTCAGCTCTGGTTATGACAAAGGAGTCTGATTCTGAATCATTCAAGAGATGTAAATTACTCTAGAAGCTTAGAGCTTGTTATAGACTGCTGGCCTTGAAATGAAACTACCACTAGGGAAAATGGAAACAAAAGCCTAAATATATTCCTTTGTAGTTCCCTAGAGCTTTTCTTTATGCCCAGGGTGTTTCTGGTGGAAACAGCCTTAGGAGACAAGAGTGTTGTTTTGAAAATTATCCTTGTCTTTTCAGAACACTGAGAAAAATACGTATTTCAGTTCTTCCACTTCTGCCTGCCTTTTGAGCAAAATTAACTCTGGAAATAGTTTCTCTCCTGTTTAACCAAATTATTTAATTTTGCTCATTTAAAAATTAAGCTATTGAATCAATGTTTCAGCAATTTTAAAACTTCAAAACCAAATTTAATAATCATTTATACCACATATATTTATTTTAGCTCCTATAGNCTTTTGAGCAAAATTAACTCTGGAAATAGTTTCTCTCCTGTTTAACCAAATTATTTAATTTTGCTCATTTAAAAATTAAGCTATTGAATCAATGTTTCAGCAATTTTAAAACTTCAAAACCAAATTTAATAATCATTTATACCACATATATTTATTTTAGCTCCTATAGGATACAGGAGAGATGATAGTGAAAACCCAACAAGGTTGTTACTCTTATGAGGCCAACTTTGTAGTTAGGGCAGTGAGGGAAGTGGTTACAAAAGTAAGTAAAAGAGAAACCTAACAGATGGTGCTCAGTACTGGAATCAAAATAAAAGTCTATGATGACCTAGAGGTGTAGGATGGGGGTGAGGTGGGAGGAAGGTCCAAGAGGAAAGGGATATATGTAAACATATAGCTGGTTTACATTGTTGTACAGCAGAAACTAACACAACATTGTAAAGCAATTATAGTTAAAAAAAAAAAAAAAGCCAGTCTGACAGAGGGACAGACAGAAGGCTGTTCTAGATTGACTGGTCAGGGAAGTCTTCTCAAGAGGCAACAGCTGAGCTGAGGATTGAATGATAAGAAGGAGCCAGCCATGCAATAATCAGGAAAAAAAAAAAAAAAAGCATCTGCAAAGAGTCCGACACTACTGAGCACACATACACAATCAGCCAGTGTAAAAGCCTTTGAGTAGAATGAGTGCGGTCTGCTCTAGGAACAGGAAGAAGGCCAGGCTAGGTAAGTGGGATGGAATGAGTTCCCACCCAGAAATGAGCAGCGAGGGCTGCCCCTTCTTGATTGCATTGGGAAACATCAGGGTAGTCAATTGTGATCTGATTTCTCTCTGCTTCCGGTACAATTTGCACTTCACTGTTAATTAACTTAAAATATCATATTAATTGATTCAACTTCCATGTTCAGAAACCATCTTATACACCATCTGCCTATAGAAGGAGGTTCAAATTATTTAGTTTGACATTTCCAGACCCCCAAAACTTACACTTAACCCATCTGTACAACTTTATGCCCCTCTGCTCTTCTAATAAATATTCTCTTCTAGCCAAACCTTGATTCAAACCCTCCTTTTATTTTATCCTCATGATATTTTTCCCTCCTGCCATCCTCTGTTATGTGGCAAGACCTTTTTCCTCCTCTCAGCAAATTTCATATCAAGTTCTCAGAAGTATTTTTGAAACGCTTGAAACAAAAATTCAACAGAATGACTTAAATAAAAATAGAAAATTTCTAGCTTAAATTAAATATACAAAGAAAAACAAATTTTAGGCAGAGTTATATCCAGAGGTTAATGTCATTTGCTTTGAGATCACCTTGACTCTGTATGGCTTCATGTGTTGATACTGACTTCATTCTCAGGCTGGCTTCCTTCAGGACAGCAAAACTGGCTTCAAAAGGCCTTGTACTGGATTCAATCAGTTCCATTCAGTTCAGTCGCGTCTGATTCTTTGTGACTTCATGAATTGCAGCACGCCAGCTCCCTGTCCATCACCAACTCCCTGAGTTTAACCAAACTCATGTCCATCAAGTCGGTGATGCCATCCAGCCATCTCATCCTCTGTTGNTTCCCTTAGTATCTCTAATTTTCTTGAAGAGATCTCTAATCTTTCCCATTCTATTGTTTTCCTCTGTTTCTTAGCATTGTTCACTGAGGAAGGCTTTCTTATTTCTCCTTGCTATTCTTTGGAACTCTGCATTCAAACAGGTGTATCTTTCCTTTTCTCCTTTGCCTTTTGCTTCTCCTCCTTTCATAGCTGTTTGTAAGGCCTCTTCAGACAACCATTTTGCCTTTTTGTATGTGTTTTTCTTGGGGAAGGTCTTGATCACCGGGAAGTGAACACCCGAAGTGAACTCCTGTACAATGTCACTCCGTACATGGTTCTTCAGGCGCTCTATCAAATCTAATCCCTTGAATCTATTTGTCACTTCCAATGTATAGTCACAAGGGATTTGATTTAGGTCATACCTGAATGGTCTAGTGGTTTTCCCTACTTTCTTCAATTTAAGTCTGAATTTGGCAATAAGGAGCTCATGATCTGAACTACAATCAGCCAGCTCCCGGTCTTATTTTTGCTAACTGTATAGAGCTTCTCCATCTTTGGCTGCAAGGAATATAATCAATCTGATTTCAGTATTGACCATCCAGTGATATCCATGTGTAGAGTCTTCTCTTGTGTTGTTGAAAGAGGGTGTTTGCTATGACCAGTGCATTCTCTTGGCAAAGCTATTACCTTTTGCCTTGCTTCATTCTGTACTCCAAGGCCAAATTTTCCCATTACTCCAGGTATTTCTTGACTTCCTACTTTTTACATTCCAGTCCCCTACGACTGAGCGACTGAACTGAACTGAACTGATGATGAAAAGGACATCTTTTGGGGGTGTTAGTTCTAGTAGGTCTTGTAGGTCTTCATAGAACTGTTCAACTTCAGCTTCTTCAGCATTATTGTTTGGGGCATAGACTTGGATTACTGTGATATTGAATGGCTTGCCTTGGAAACGAACAGAGATCATTCTGTTGTTTTTGAGACTGCATCCAGGTACTGCATTTCGGACTCCTTTGTTGACTATGATGGCTACTCTATTTCTTCTAAGAGAGATTTTAGATTGATTGGACCCATTTAGGTCTTGTTCCTAGACCAGTATCAGTTACTGGGGGAAATGCCAGACACTGATGGGCATTAGTTTAGTTCCCTGGACAAATCCTGTGGGAGGGGAAGAAAGAAGGGATACAATTACCAAGATGCTTCATATTAGACTAATCAGGGTTCTCCCTTGGAGCTTAGGATGGAGTTTGCTTTCCCTAAGATATGTGTCCTGCATAGGAGAGGGTTTCTGAAAAATATGCAAAGAAGGCTGAATGGATGTCCAACAAAGTATCGTTTCAAATGCAAATTGGATCCCATTCCTTCATGAAGCCTCTCTAGATTAACCTGAAACAAAGGCTCTCCAAGTTCCTTCAAGCCCTTATTGTTCACACTGATATTTCACACTTCCTTCTGTTTTTCATACTTTTATGTGCATATTTCTGATCTGATCTAAATCCTTAAGTTTGGAGTATGTGTTACCCTCCTCTGTGTATTGCAATATACTTCATGTATCACCTTGTCTGGAATAGTTTATGCTCAGTAAAATCTGTTGCCTATTTGATTTACTTCTCATTTAAACATAAAGAACCAGGCAGCTTTGAAACTTAGCAACAGAAATATAGATTCAGCTCACTGATTCAGTTCTTCCTTCTTCCTAATAGAAATCTCCCCCTGCTCATTATCTCTCAGGAGTCTTTCATGCAGACATATTTGTGATTCTCAGCCTTTGAATCTGTATTTAATAAAATGGTTAGATTTTTAACCTAATTAAACAGTGAAAAAGCACTGATAATACATGGTTTGGCTAATATTTTGAGTGAGAATTTGAATAAGATGCAAAAACCAAAGTAATAATATGTTTCATTATGGAAGCTGAGTAAGATGAAGGAAGACCGTTTCAATTGGGCAGAGAGGTTTTCACCATTTTTTCCATTTTAATAATGAATCACAAATGTGCTTACCCATGTAAATGATAGGCATTTTAAAAAATTCATTCATTCATTCGTTTATTTTACTTTACAATATTGTATTGGTTTTGCCATACATTGACTTGAATCCGTCATGAGTATATATGTGCTCCCCATCCTAAAGTCCCTTCCCCCCTCCCTCCCCATCCCATCCCTCTGGGTCATCCCAGTGCACCAGCCCCAAGCACTCTGTATCATGCATCAAACCTGGACTGGCGATCCATTTCACATATGATATTATACATGTTTCAACGTCATACTACCATATTGAATGATGGACTTTTCAGCAGATGCTAGGTCTAATCTAGTAGTCATGCATAAAAGTTTTAAGAGTTCCATTACTCAACATTATTTTATTAAATTTCTCTTATCTTTGTAAATGATTATACTATGTTCAGGAGCAGAATTTTTAAGAAGGATTTCTCATCTAAAAATCTCAGGTATCTAGCATGGATTTTGATTGTAATTCATTAAGAGGATTATCAACACTTGGAAGATGTCTTGAGGATATCCGGAATTTTCCCTACAAATGAATTCCAGTATTTCTAATAGCTATTATTGTCATCATTAATAAGTATTATAATGTTCTGGCCCAGATACATAACCCAAAGTGATCAAAATGGTCAACATTGTGTTTCAAGGAAATTTCATTTTTCAGACGATGAAAGTAAATAATTTAAATCCTTTATTTAAAAATAGAATTAAAATAAAAATGTCAAGGTGAAATCACCCTATTTTCCCTCTAAGAAGGAAATGGAAGCAAGAAAATTGGAGGCACAAACTCCCAGCAAGGGTTTCCCAGGTGGCACTAGTGGTAAAGAACCTGCCTGCCAATGCACGAGACTTGAGACGCAGGTTTGATCCCTGGGTCAGGAAGATCCCCTGAAGGATGAAATGGCAACCCTTTCGTATTCTTGCCTGGAGAACCCCATGGACAGAGGAGCCCGGCAGGCTACAGTCCATGGGGTCGCACAGAGTTGGACACCACTGAGGCAGCTTAGCACGCACACTCCCAGCAACCTTCCTCTGGGTTAGTGCAGATACCAAAGGCTGCCTTAAGTGTGCAAGTGGATTACCACTTATCTCCTAACCTAGTAAGTTTGGCCTCAACCTAGAGACTGTCATACAGAGTGAAGTAGTCAAAAAGAGAAAAATAAATATCGTATATTAACACATATATGTGGAATCTGAAAAAAATTGGTATAGATGACCTTATTTACAAAGGAGAAATAAAGATACAGACATGAAGAACAAACATACAGATATCAAGGGGGAAGGAGGGCGTGGGATGGATTGGGAGATTAAGATTGACACACATACGGTACTGATACTAGGTATAGAATAGATAACTAATGAGCACCTTCGTATAGCTCGGGGAACTCTGCTCAGAGCTCTGTAATGACCTAAATGGGAAGGATCCAAAACAGAAGGAGTATATGTTATGGCTGATTCACTTTGCTATACAGAAGAAACTACAACGTTGTAAAGCAACTATACTCCAATAAAAGTAAACAAAAGAAGAAAGAATAATATTATCAAAATAGGCTTTAAAAAATTTCAACCAAGAAGAAGTTGAGCTCTAATAGTGATTCAAATCTCTAGGAACGTTTCATGTCTACTAGCCATATCCAAGTCACTAGACAGAGTGAGGAAGAATATGGTCAGAGACTTCAACACCAAATCTTAGTTCTGAGTTCTTCCAGGCGCATCTTTTCTCTCTTCCTTTCTAAGTAGGTATGTTTCTAACTCTTCTGTAAATCAACTTCACGAGCTCTCAGGGGGGCTGAAGGGAAAGGCAGGTGGAGAGCAGGTGTTTCAAAGAGAACAGGATACAAACGGCCAAACTTGGTTTAACAGGAAGTATTTTCAAGGCATAAGATTAAAAAAAAAAATTCCCAATTTCCTGAAAAGAAGTTGGTTTGTGATAGTGAGGGTGGGGGCTCTGGCAGTTACATACACCAAAGCCCTCCTTCGCCAGCAGGCACAGGGTAGCAATGGGATGTAGCAGCTGAGGGAGCCATGGCCTGAGTCCAAACACCAATGTCACTTCTTACTGTGTGACCTTGAAATGTTACCTAACTTTGCCTAGATCCAATTTTCCTATCTATAAAATGACGGTGATAACAGGTCATTCTCACCAGGGTGGTGGTGAAGGTTAAATGATCCAATCCATGTGAAACAGCTAGATAAAGGTCTGGAACATATTAAACATTCCTTGAATGTGAGCTACCATTGCAGTTACTAGGGGGAAACCAGTCTGCTTGGGCCCGCTCTTAATCCTCTGCCCCATGGCTCTCAGCGAGCTGGGCAACGTTCTACAGATAGAAGAGGCTGCTTCCCTGTGTCTCATCTTTTCACCGTCATTTTTCTTCTAGAATGGCTTATTCTCAAAAGAGATGAAAATAATGATGTTTCCATTTATATTGTATTATCCTTATTTTCTTTAGTCCCTCAGAAATGCTCTGGCATTATCGAATTAGGCACGTTTTGAAGATTACATCCCATAGTACTAATCAAACTGAACCATTTTTTGTTCCTTGATAATACCCTGGATTCTCATCCATTAATGTAACAGCTGCACCAGTTTTAAAGGAGACTGAGAACACACGCAGCAGGCTTTCAGCACTCGGTAGCTGCAATCATGATTGTTTACTGAACACTCATATTCTGTATGTGTTATGTGGCTTAGCTTTCTAATGTCAACACTCAGTCACTGTAGATAATCTTGAGTCTGCAGCACAGAGAGGCAGCCCTGCTCAATTCAAAATCTTTTATTCTGGTTGAGCTTTCTAACTCTTTATTAACACTAAACTCTCACATCAAATTTCTGAATACATCTAAGGAAAGATAATCATTTGGAAACCTTTCCTCTTGAGTACCAAACTAGTATTTCAACATTGCATAACTTTCCAGCAGTGGAGTGCTATTCGAAGTTTGTCATTATGTCTGAAACATACATCTGATGTGGCCTGTACATTTAGATGTCCTCTGTTTTGAGATTTGACTTACAGTCTTATTTCCTCTGTATACAGTTCAGTCAGTCACTTCAGTCACTCAGTTATTCCAACTCTTTGTGACTGCTGGACTGCAACATGCCAGGCTTCCTTGTCCATCACCAACTCCCAGAGCTTGCTCAAACTCATGTCCATCAAGTTGGTGCTGCCATCCAGCCATCTCATCCTCTGTCATCCCTTTCTCCTACTTTCAATCTTTCCCAACATCAGGGTCTTTTTCAATGAATCAGTTCCTCATATCACATGGCCAAAGTATTGGTGTTTGAGTATCAATCCTTCCAATGAATATTCAGGGTTTATTTCCTTTAGGATTAACTGGTTTGATCTCTTTGCAGTCCAAGGGACTCTCAAGAGTCTTCTGCATACAAATGTCCCCTAAAATGCAGGTGTAACACCAAACGCTTTCTCCTCTTTTCTCTAGGCTATGTCTTAATTCTAACAATATCTGCATGCATGACAAAGGAAAACCTCATCATTTACATATTCTTTGTAAATGATAGAAAACAGCTAATTATTTGGTATTATTTCTGACTAAGGTTTCAGATGCTTGACCCAGAGCATGTCTGTAGAACTCACTTTTTATCTGAATATTTTGGTGGATTCTATTTAAAACATGTATTTATAAACATCATTCAAATGGTAAGAAAACTGAAACATAAGACCACCAAACTGTAGTACATTTAAAAGACTTAATATTCCGTTGACATCATATTTGGTTGAGAAAAAATTGTCTTCTAGCTTTTAAAATCTATTGATAGTTACTACTGCTTATGTTGACTACTCTTTTAAAAAATGCTTTCCTTCTTTATTCTTAGCATAAATATGATATATGCTCATTCTAAGGAATCAAACAGTCAAACAGAGAATACCCATGATAGTAGAAATCACTTGAAACCCACTCTCTGAAGACAGCCACCATTTGCATTTTGCTGAAAGCTTTAAGACAGTGGAAAATTTGGCTTAAAGCTCAACATTCAGAAAACTAAGATCATGGCATCTGATCCCATCACTTCATGGCAAATAGATGAGGAAACAGTGGAAACAGTGGCTGACTTTATTTTTCTGGGCTCCAAAATCACTGCAGATGGTGATTGTAGCCATGAAATTAAAAGATGCTTGCTCCTTAGATGGAAAGTTATGACCAACCTAGACACCATATTAAAAAGCAGAGACATTACTTTGCCAATAAAGGTCCATCTAGTCAAGGCTATGGTTTTTCCAGTGGTCATGTATGGATGTGAGAGTTGGACTATAAAGAGGGCTGAGCACAGAAGAATTGATGCTTTTGAACTGTGGTGTTGGAGAAGACTCTTAAGAGTCCCTTGGACTGCAAGGAGATCCAACCTGTCCATGTTAAAGGAGATTAGTCCTGGGTGTTCATTGGAGGGACTGATGTTGAAGCTGAAGCTCCAAATGCTTTGGCCACTTGATGCGGAGAGCTGACTCATCTGAAAAGACCCTGATACTGGGAAAGATTGAGGGCAGGAGGAAAAAGCAATGACAGAGGATGAAATGGTTGGATGGTATCACTGACACAATGGATATGGGTTTGGGTGGACTCCGGGAGTTGGTAATGGGCAAGGAGGCCTGGCGTGCTGCAGTTCATGGGGTCACAAAGAGCTGGACATGACTGAGCAACTGAACTGAAAGCTTAAAATTATCTATGAATTTGTACACATGAATATAATTCTACATCACATCCTAGATCCTCGCTTTTCCAGTCAGGAGCGTTTGGACACTTTTCCATGCCAATAAATGCATGACTCTGCATCGTGATTCTCATTATGTCCTCTGTTCCCTTCCAGATAAGAGTAGAATGTAAAAGTCGAGTAGAATGTATAAGTGGAAGGATGTGGAAATAGGGAGAAGGGTTGAGAGACAGTAATCTCCATCATCACAGTTCCTAATTTAACTCATCCTTTCATGATTGATGTTTGTTTCCAGTATTTCACAATTATAAATGTGTTGGGTCCCAGCACAGAGACAGTTGTTTGAAAGGAGGTTGGATCAGACCCACTTGCTGATCTTGGATAGCTTACCAAAGAGGCAGGAGGCAACTGGGGCTCCCCCTGGAGATATAGATGCTGGTAGCAACCATTTCTGAGGGTTCATTCTACTGCAAGGAGCTGATGCCCACAAGTTCCACTGTGGAGTCCACCCTCTAACCTATTAGCACCAGGGCCAACAATGGGCAGGCACCAGTCCCAGATTCCCTGCGTTGAGCAGCCAGCCATGAGGGGACCCAGCCCCACTTTCAGCAGGTGAGAAGCCATCACACAGACAGGGGGACAACTCTGTTTATCAGTGTACCAGAGCAGTCAGCCCACCACAACAGAAGAGCCCATGGAGCCCACATAGAGGGCAGAGTTGGACATGACTGAATGACTAAACCACAACAAAGTGGAGATAAGCAATCTACTCAATACGGATTTTAAGGCAGTGGTAATAAAGATGCTCAAGAAACTCAGGACAAGTGTGGATGAACACAGCGAGAATTCTAACAAAGAGTTAGAAAATGTAGAGAAGAACCATACAGAATTGAAGACTACAATAACTGAAATGAAAACTAAGCATGAAGGAATCAACCATCGATTAGAAGATACAGAGGAACAGATAGCCAACTAGAAGACAGAGTAGTGGAGATTACTACTGAACGGAACAAAGAATTAAAAGAAATGAGGACACTTTAAGAAGCCTCTGGGAAGATGTTGAATGTACTGACATTCTCATTATAGGGGTCCCGGATGGTGAAGAGAGTGAAAGAGGTAGAGAAATTATTTAAAGAAATAATAGCTGAACACTTCCTAGCCTAGGAAAGCAAACAAATATCTCGGTCCAGGAAGCCCATAGAGTCCTAAATAAGATGAACCCACAGAGGAACACACCAAAGCATATTACAATTAAAATTACAAATTAAAAATAAAATAAGTAAACCTATTGATCTAGGTAATTCTCCACTACCAGAGGGTTAAAAATTCTTTTTTTAAAAAAAGCCAACCTCTTCTTTTTCTTTCCTCAGCAGATTAAACATATTGAAAACTACCATATAGAAAAATAAAACCCAGGCACCTTCACTTAGAAGCTTGCATGGCTGTGGCTAGGTTTTGGTTCCTGATCCTTATCTCTACCTTGGTTCTGAATCATGTTTCAAGGTCTAAGTATAGTGATTACTGGTCCTTTATTCAAAAGGAGGGTTTTAAAGATCAATGAAAGAGAAACTGTGATATGAGATGATTTTATCTTAGCCCTAATCAGAAAATCATTTCACCTACTGGTGAGTTACTACGACTGTCTCATTCAGAAACAGATATGAAAGCTGCTAAGAACCATCAGCTTATGATTGTATCAAAGTGTCTCCTCCATCCCTCAGCCCCAGGGAATGGGAGAAGAAACAACAGTGTGGTTTAATGAGGAGTCCTCTTGTTCTCTACCCACCGAAGACCTCTCCATATTTCCCTCTTTCTCCAGCTACTCCTGACATCTCCAAAGTCCTTTCCTAATCTTGTTCCTCTCTTCCTAACAGAGAATGTTGTAAAGAGAAAACATTTTCATCTTTAGAACCACACAATCTTAAAAGGAGGGAAAGTCTTTGTGATTGTTGACTCCAAACCTTTCTTTCTTCAGAAGAGAAGAGAGTGTCAGACACAGAATTAAAATTAGGTCCTGGGACCTCCAGACCAATTCATCTCCTATTAGCTGAATCTATGAAGTAAGCTATATCATTAGTTTTTAAGGTAACTGTGGTCTGTATTGCCTGCCCAAGGAGGGGTCACACCAACTCAGGCAGCCTAACCCTCTTACTGATGGCTCCCTTTCAGTCAGTTCAGTCACTCGGTTGTGCCCCATTCCTTGTGACCTCATGGCCTGCAGCACGCCAGGCTTCCCTGTCCATCACCAACTCCCGGAGCTTGCTCAAACTCATGTCCATTGAGTCATTGATGCCATTCAACCATCTCATCCTCTGTTGTCCCCTTCTCCTCCTCCCTTCAATCTTTCCCATCATCAAGATCTTTTCTAATGAGTCAGTTCTTTGCATCAGGTGGCCAAAGTATTGGAGCTTCAGCTTTAGCATCAGTCCTTCCAATGAATATTTAGGACTGATTTCCTTTAGGATAGACGGGTTGGATCTCCTTGCAGTCCAAGGAACTCTCAAGAGTCTTCTCCAACACCACAGTTCAAAAGCATCAATTCTTCAGCACTCAGCTTTCTTTATGGTCCAACTCTCACAACCATACATGACCACTGGAAAAACCATAGCTTTGACTAGACGGACCTTTGTTGGCAAAGTAATGTCTCTGCTTTTTAATATGCTGTCTAGGTTGGTCATGACTTTCCTTCCAATGAGCAAGCGTCTTTTAATTTCATGGCTGCAGTCACGATCTGCAGTGATTTGGAGCCCCCCCCACCAAAATAAAGTCTGTCACTGTTTCCATTGTTTCCCCATCTATTCGCCACGAAGTGATGGGACCAGATGCCATGATCTTAGTTTTTTGAATGTTGAATTTTAAGCCAGCTTTTTCACTCTCCTCTTTCACTTTCATCAAGAAGCTCTTCAGTTCCTCTTCACTTTCTGCCATAAGGGTGGTGTCATCTGCATATCTGAAGTTATTGATATTTCTCCCCACAATCTTGATTCCAGCTTGTGCTTCATCCAGCCCAGCATTTCTCATGATGTACTCTGCATATGTTAAATAAGCAGGGTGACAATAAAGCCTTGACATACTCCTNAGGAGGGGTCACACCAACTCAGGCAGCCTAACCCTCTTACTGATGGCTCCCTTTCAGTCAGTTCAGTCACTCGGTTGTGCCCCATTCCTTGTGACCTCATGGCCTGCAGCACGCCAGGCTTCCCTGTCCATCACCAACTCCCGGAGCTTGCTCAAACTCATGTCCATTGAGTCATTGATGCCATTCAACCATCTCATCCTCTGTTGTCCCCTTCTCCTCCTCCCTTCAATCTTTCCCATCATCAAGATCTTTTCTAATGAGTCAGTTCTTTGCATCAGGTGGCCAAAGTATTGGAGCTTCAGCTTTAGCATCAGTCCTTCCAATGAATATTTAGGACTGATTTCCTTTAGGATAGACGGGTTGGATCTCCTTGCAGTCCAAGGAACTCTCAAGAGTCTTCTCCAACACCACAGTTCAAAAGCATCAATTCTTCAGCACTCAGCTTTCTTTATGGTCCAACTCTCACAACCATACATGACCACTGGAAAAACCATAGCTTTGACTAGACGGACCTTTGTTGGCAAAGTAATGTCTCTGCTTTTTAATATGCTGTCTAGGTTGGTCATGACTTTCCTTCCAATGAGCAAGCGTCTTTTAATTTCATGGCTGCAGTCACGATCTGCAGTGATTTGGAGCCCCCCCCACCAAAATAAAGTCTGTCACTGTTTCCATTGTTTCCCCATCTATTCGCCACGAAGTGATGGGACCAGATGCCATGATCTTAGTTTTTTGAATGTTGAATTTTAAGCCAGCTTTTTCACTCTCCTCTTTCACTTTCATCAAGAAGCTCTTCAGTTCCTCTTCACTTTCTGCCATAAGGGTGGTGTCATCTGCATATCTGAAGTTATTGATATTTCTCCCCACAATCTTGATTCCAGCTTGTGCTTCATCCAGCCCAGCATTTCTCATGATGTACTCTGCATATGTTAAATAAGCAGGGTGACAATAAAGCCTTGACATACTCCTTCCCCAGTATTGAACCAGTCCATTGTTCCATGTCCTGTTGTAACTGTTGCTTCTTGACCTGCATATAGATTTCTCAGGAGGCAGGTCAGATGGTCTAGTATTCCCATCTCTTGAAGAATTTTTCACATTTTTTTTGTGATCCACACAGTCAAAGCAGATGTTTTTCTGGAACTGTTTTGCTTTTTCTATGATCCAACAAATGTTGGCAATTTGATACATCTAATTAAAACGTGGGGAAACTCCATCAAGTGTCTGCTTGTCCTGGACACCCTTCCTCCATCTCACTCAACAGAGTCCATACCTACCATCTCCATTTATAATCATCTACAATTCCTGCTTTTCATGACTGGTAATAGGAGAACGCATGTGGCAATGAAAGCCTCTATTGCAGTGTTTTGATAAAAAGCATCTTTGTTTAATATATTCTCCTTACAGGACATTAGAATTTATTTTATTTGAATTGTCATGCCAATTTTTTGCCTCTATTAGAGTATTGTATATTTAAGAAAAGCATTGTTTTAAAATTAAGGTTTTTGTTTTAAATGATCATTTATCTTTTCCTGTGTTTTTTGCACTAAATTGTGACATTTTTCTATTATTATTGTAGCAAGACAAATCCACTTTGGGAAGATAAATGTCACATTTTAATGAAAACCAGCTTCAGTGTGGTTGGAGAGAGCGATCCGAAAGGGGGAACCAATGTGTGTACATTTTGACATTTCTCATTCTTCTTAGCCACAGCATAAGATATATATTTATTTTTTAATATTGGAGAAGTTACCCTGTAAATCCCATCAGGAAGATGAACGAGATACTTTGGGAGCTCACTGACTCTCACAAACTAAGTCCAGAAAAACTTCCTGACACAAGAAAAATTTGCAGTGAAATGGGAGATGAAATAAAGCAAATTAGAATTGGAATGGGGAATGTTCTGTAGTCCAAATAAGACAGGGGCCATGTGAACATGCCACATAACACGAGAGAGCCACTTCTTTCACTTGACGTTAGGAATGCGAGGGTGAGCCCAAGAGTAAACCACGTGGGAATTTCACCTGTGTACTTTGGCTCATGTAAAGGTGAGATACACACCTAAATGAGCCATGTTTTACACATTAATGCACATTGTGCATAGTGGACATTTACCCTTTTTTTTTTTTTTTTTTGGCTGCCCAGGATCTGAACCTCCTTCTTAGGTTTAGGGAATGTCTTATATTGTGGATCATGGTGGAAAGCAGGATTCACCCCCCCTACTACAGAAACAGAAAGTGCTTCCCAGGTGGCACTGTGGTAAAGTACCTGCCTGCCGATGCAGGAGACATGAGATGTGGGTTCAGTCCCTGGGTTGGGAAGATCCCCTGGAGGGAGGGCATGGCAACCTACTCTAGTATTCTTATGTGGAAAAGCCCATGGAAAGAGGAGCCTGGCAGGCTACAGTCCATAGGGTCAAAAAGAGTCGGACGTTGACTGGAGTGACTTGGCAGGCATGCACAGAATCAGAAAAGAGCAAGTACCAGGTTCTTCCATTCTCCAAGGAAAAGAGTGCAGGTGTGCTCCCCTGGCTTGGTCAACCAGATGCTCCCACTCAGATCTCAGAGCCTGGAGCCATTACTGCAAATAGGAATTCAGTCCAGCTTCAGCGACTACAACACCTAGTGTCCAGTGACCCCAGGGGAAGCTGAGGGCAGACAGCAGCTACTGTTGGTGGCAGTGACGTTACCAGAGGCCCACCCACTAGTTGGCATCAGCAAGTATCCTTCCCAGACTCATCTGGCAGTTGATATGGGGCTGGGAGTTTCCATGCCTCACATATCTCCTAAGTTCTGCCCTGTTTCCCATCTTGATTCTCTGAAAGCCCTTGCTACTGAAAGTGTGGTCTGGGAACTTGTTAGGAATATAGAACCTGGAGCTTATCCCAGAAATACCTAGTCAAAATATTAAAGTGCAGTATAAAGTCTTGCACGTAGTAGGGCCTTCAAGAGTATTTCTTGAATGTATAGATATATAAAAATATGCTGAAAGTAGGTTCAGCAAGATCAATTTGAAATATATCTCTTCAATATATATGTATGTGAACAGCCCTTAACCCAATGGTCATACTCCTGAAAAGAAGTATTGTATATAAGTATTAAGTATTATATATAATGAATTGCATTTTAAATGCATCTTGTTGATATTTAGAAGATTCTTGTATAAACTCATTACGCTTTTTCAAAGTGGATAATCACCCTTTCATTCATCTGTGCTGCTGACTTGTATTCTTTAAAGCAGGGAATACCACAGTCAAGATTCCTCAATGAAATAAGCTTTCACTAAGATGACCATTGAAATTCTCTCCAAGGCCTTCATTATTTTGGTGCTTGTCTGTCTTACGATGGGTACCCTAAAATGTCAGCTGCATATGATTTTAATGTGTATCTGTACTCAGCTGAGCACCCAAGATACAACAGTTTCTTTGCAAAGTCAGCCACATGCTATAATTCTAAAGCACTGAGCCTCAAGAGCCTTCAACAGCCTTCTCAAGCTGATGTTGGCAGAATGCCACTAATACAGTGCCTGAGAGAACACTCAGTGCTCTCATTCTCACCTAGAAGAGAATAGCTCCTAAAGAGCAAACTTATTTTTTAAAAGCTTTGTTGAAAACCGGAGACGTGAAAGAAGCAGCACTGGAGAAGGAGATAGTACAACTTTGCAGTCGGACAATCAGCCACTTAATTCTTGCCCTATTCCCAGCAAAGTTTCTTACTCCTCTGAGTCTCCAGGGTCCTCTTACTTCACCTGGAGCTGGGAAGAATGCTTATCTAACAGGGTGCTGAGGGCATTAAGCATGAGAGTGCATATAAAGCGCCCCGTCGGGCACATAATTATTGTTCTGTAAATATTTGCTATTACGATCACTGTATTCCTACTTCAAGATTCGAGGTCATCAACAATTTATGAAATTATCTAAAACTAATCATATGTCATAGATAGGATGATTTTTCAGTGAAAATGAATTTGATTCCCATGCTCCTCCCCCAAACCACCATGACTTTTAAAACCTGTTCACCATAGATTTCAAGAAATATTGCAACACAGAAAAACAAAGCACAGGCTTTGGTGTTAGATCAAGATTAGAATGGCAAAACCATAAACATTGCCCCCTTTCCTGTTTCTAGGGATACCCAGATTTTTATGCAGGTATCAATCTCTCCTCTCCACAGCCCATAGGCTGGAGGGCAGGCTGACTCAGGCATTGGACTTAATGTGCCTATGGAAGATCCCATCCCCCTTGCTAGAGTACTTGGTTCAAGAAATCAGCCCTCAGCCAATAGGCGCATTTAATTCCCTTACACAAAGGGTAGCTCAGCTGGGAAAGAATCAGCCTGCAATGCAGGAGACCTGGGTTCAGTCCCTGGATTGGGAAGATCCTCTGGAGAAGGGAACAAATGTCTACTCACTCCAGTAGACTTCCTGGAGAATTTCATGGACAGAGGAGTCTGCCAGGCTACAGTCCATGGGATTGCAAAGAGTCGGAGATGACTGAGAGGCTTTCATTTTCAATGAACTAGGAGGGGTGGCATCACAGTCAAAAGAATGGTCTTCAAACACCCACTGTCCTAGGAGCATCATTGACCAAGGACTCCAGGTGCTGCACTTTGAAATCCACTCCCCAATTATGGATCCTCTGGGTGCTAAGACAGACCAGTTCCTGGGAGACACTGAACTCATCTCTCAGCTGATTTTGGCTACAGTATTCCCCTAAGGCTTAGCTTGGAGGGCACCACTTTGTAAGATTCTTTCTCCCCCTTTCTCCCACTGCACTGGAGACTTCCATCAAGGTCTGACAGCTCTTCCAGCCTTCCCAGAGACTATTTCATTTCATAATTGCATTTTCCCTTATAAAAGCTCACCATGTATAATCCTACTTTGATATCAGCTCTTGGAGGACCCTAACACAGGGGGCTTGCTGGGGGCTCCTAGAAAATAAGACTCTTTGCTCTTCTTAATGTGCTGGGAATGATGCTTTCTTCCTCTGAATGTCATATAAAGCCTAGAATTGCTCTGGTCATTTTCCTAACAACCGTTGTCTTCTTCAAGTTAAATGTCCCTAGAGTCTTCCACATCTTTTTATACTAAATGGTGTTTTAGACCCTTTAACTATTCTGAGTGTACCTAGAAAACAAAATTGTGTAGGCAAAACAGCACACAACAAGTGTATATTCTCTCTTGCTTCTCATACAGCAGCATTATATGGCTTGCATTTTCATAGAAACTGTGTATATGTGTGTCTGTGTGTGCACAATCCTGTCTGAATCTTTATGACCCCATGGACTGTAGCCTGCCAGACTCTTCTGTTCATGGAGTTGTCCGGGCAAGAATAATGGAGTAGGTTGCCATTTCCTATTCCTATATATATATATATATATATATATAGTCTTAGGAATATAGTAGCCACTTTGACCTATTAGAAAGGCTGACACATAGAATGCAAGTATCGAAAGCTTATTAATTCACCCTTCAGTAAATGGAGCAGTAGAAGACCCAGACTCCAGAGCCACACTGAGTTCCAATGCCAACTTTGCCTCTTACAAGCTTTGTATCCTTTGGAAATTCAATTAACCTCCCCAAACCTCCATAACCACCTCTGTAAAGATAATTATAGCACCTAATGCATAGGGTTCTGTTAATTACTTATGAAGTATTTAGAGCAGTCCTGTACATTCAAGGTACAAAGTAAGTGTTAAATAATTAAATATTTTAAAGGACCTATTCTGGGCCAATGGAAAAGGCAATGGCAACCCACTCCAGTACTCTTGCCTGGGGAGTCCCGTGGATGGAGAAGCCTGGTGGGCTGCAGTCCGTGGGGTTTCTGGGAGTCAGCCACGATTGAGCATCTTCACTTTCATTTTTCGCTTTTATGCATTGGAGAAGGATATGGCAATCCATTCCAGTGTTCTTGCCTGGAGAATCTCAGGGATGGGGGAGCCTGGTGGGCTGCCGTCTATGGGGTCACACAGAGTCAGACACGACTGGAGCAACTTAGCTGCAGCAACATTCTAGGCCAACCCCTAGCCATGCTCAGAGAAGAACTAAGATAGATAAATGAATGTGAGACTTACCTTTAAGTAACTATTCCTAAGAACAGGATAGCTGCACAAGCTATAAGATTTTTTGTTTTGGCCGTGGGTATGTCAGGGATGTTGATAAGAGGCTTTCTAAAATACCCTTTCAACTCTCAAAGTTCTATGATTCTACTTCTGAATTTCAAAACCAAGATGTCACATTGCACTAGATCTAAATTTGGCAAAGTTTCTTTGTAAATGGTTGGATACTGAATATTTTAGGCTTTGCAGGCTATGCAGATTATGAAGCAATGACATAAGTCTACCACGATAAGGCAAAAAACAGCCATTGACAATGTGTACAATGAACAAGCATGGCAGCATTCAAATAAAAGTTGATTTAGAGAAGCCAAAATGTCAGTTTCATATAATTTTTTGGTCATAAAATGTTATTCTTTTGGTTTTTTTTTTTTTGAACCATTTAAAAATATAACAACCATTCTTAGCAGACAAAGACCAGGTCCATAACCACAATTTGACCCCTGTGCTAGATGAAGTAAGTATAAGGGAGAGCCCTAATCATGGAATAGATGTCAACTGTGGTCACATTTCAGAAAAAAGATTCCTAGTGAAATGCACTCTCAGGAGCACAAAAGAAATTCTGGGACACAAGAAGTCGAGAGAAAGTCTGTACATCCCAGGGCCATGGCTGTCAGACAAAATCAACTACGGTCATCCATCCTCAGTAGCCACTGGGTGTTGGTTCCAATATCCCTGCTGCTGCTGCTGCTAAGTCGCTTCAGTCATGTCCGACTCTGTGTGACCCCATAGATGACAGCCTACCAGTCTCCACGGTTCCTGGGATTCTCCAGGCAAGAACACTGGAGTGGGTTGCCATTTCCTTCTCCAATGCATGAAAGTGAAAAGTGAAAGGGAAGCTGCTCAGTCGTGTCCAACTCTCAGCGACCCCATGGATTGCAGCCTACCAGGTTCCCCTACCAGGCTCCTCCATCTAGCAGATACCAAATTCCATGGATGCTCAAGTACCTTATATAAAATGGCATAGTATTTGCATATAACTTATGCACATCTCCCATGTACTTTAAACCATCTCTATTACTTATAATAGCTAATACCTAATGTAAATGTCAGAGAAGGCAATGGTACCCCACTCCAGTACTCTTACCCAGAAAATCCCATGGACAGAGGATCCTGGTGGGCTGGGGAGCAACCCCATGTCCAAGGAGCTTGTAATATTAGCTTATTATATTGTTATATTATAATAGCTTATAATAGCTAATACCTAATGCAAATGTATTAGGGTCCCTGAGATCAGGGGTGGCGACCGAGAGGAGCAACCCCATGTCCAAGGAGCGGTGGCTGCGTGGGCACAGAAGGGTCGAGAGGAGCTATTCCATGTTCAAGGTCAGGAGGGGCAGTGGTGAGGAGATACGCCTCATCCAAGGTAAGGAGCAGTGGCTGTGCTTTGCTGGAGCAGCTGTGAAGAGATATCCCACGTCCAAGGTAAGAGAAACCCAAGTAAGATGGTAGGTGTTGCAAGAGGGCAGCAGAGGGCAGACACACTGAAACCATAATCACAGAAAACTAGTCAATATAATCACACTAGGACCATAGCCTTGTCTAACTCAATGAAATAAGCCATGCNAGGCCAGGCGTGCTGTGATTCATGGGGTCGCAAAGAGTCGGACACGACTGAGCGACTGAACTGAACTGATCCGTGGTTGGTTGAATCTGCAGATGCAGGACCTGTGCTGTGTGAGATCGAGTGTATAAGGAGAGATGATCACTGGCACTAGAGCTAGAATTCACAAAGGTTAATGCCTTAAGAAACTCTCAACTTATCTGACTGTTTTTCAATACCTTATTCTAACCCCATGTGATTTTCTGTGTCTTGAACCTCACATCTGTAAATCATGATAGAATGTATTAAGCATATGTTCTTGTTTCGAAGGGAAATATTTGAAATTTCTTGTAGGTAAGCTACATAAGTCCTATGAATAAATATACATTCTTTTCTCCACTTCCCCATCTTCCAAAATGTTTCTAAACTTCTCCTGCGACCTCCTGTTTAATCTAAATGTAACATATACTCATTTTTCTTAGTATATATTTTGGAAGTGTTTTTCACTTATAACATATCAGCTTTGGGTTTAAAAATTTGAAAAAGAACTATCAGACCTTAGCTTTACTCTGGCTGTAAGGTACAGGGAAGCAAGCAAATGCATCCAAAACGGTTGGAGACCATTCAGTGTATTTGGTGAGGTAAAGGTGAGAGGATGATTTCCATACTCAGATAAATGAAAGTGCGAGCGAGGCTAAGAATTTTGTGATTTGAATCATCTGGTGGTTTGCTTGTTGATTTCCTACCTTTCATTCCTATTTCTTGTTTATGCAGTTTATGGCCCCAGAGATGCAGGTTCGATCCCTGGGCTCGGAAGATCCCCTTGAGGAGGGCATGACAACTCATTCCAGTATTCTGGAGAATCCCACGGACAGAGGAGCCTAGCGGGCTACAGTCCATAGGGTCACAAAGTGTCGGACACGACAGAAGCAGCATGGCATAGCACTGTTGCAAGAAAGGGGACCCCTTCCAGGGCCTGAAACTGGGCTCTTGTCTAACACTCGGAAATGAATTGTCCTAGGAGACACATGTGCTGACAAAGCAAGAGATTTTATTGGGAAAGGGCACCGGGTGGAGAGCAGTAGGGTTAGGGAACCCAGGAGAACCGCTCTGTCAGATGGCTTGCAGTCTCGGGTTTTATGGTGATGGGTTTAGTTTTCGCGTTGTCCTTAGCCAATCATTGTGTCTCAGAGTCCTTCCTGGTGGTGCGCGCCTTGTTCAGCAAAGATGGATGCTAGAGAGAAGGATTCTGGGAGGTGGTTGGACAGGTGGTGTCTCCTTTTGACCTTTCCCGAACTCTTCTGGTTGGTGGAGGCTTATTAGTTCCCTGTTCCTTACCAGGACCTCCTGTCGTAAAACAACTCATACAAATGGTTACTGTGGTGCCTGGCCAGGGGGGGCAGCTTCAATCAGTGTGCGTCTCCTAACAGCATAGTACCAGAGAGTGTAACATATAAATGATACAGACTAGAGAGCTAAATGCCTATCTCTCCACTAGTGAGCACTGGACTTCCTCTTTGCTGTTTTTCTTTCAAATGCCTGCAAAATGAGTAGTGTAAGGAAATAGTTCTACATTAGGAGAATTTTTCAGGAAATTATCTTTACCTGGCCTCCAAAATCACACACTAGAATAGTAACTGATTCTTATCTTAACCACCTCTGGAAATATTTATGTCATATTTTCTTAATATCTGAACTCACCTTCTGTAATGTAGTATGCAAGTTTTTGATTAAAACTAGCACTGAAACGTGTATATTACCATATGTGAAATAGATTGCCAGTCCAGGTTCAATGCATGAGACAGGGCGCTAAGGGCCGGTGCACTGCGACAACCCTGAGGGATGGGAAGGGGAGAGAATAGGGAGGGAGGTGGGGGTGGTTCAGGATGGAGGACACATGTACACCCATGGCTGATTCATGTCAATGTGTGGCAAAAACCACTACAATAAGGTAAGGTAATTAGCCTCCAATTAAAATAAATAAATTAATTTACCAAAAAAATGAAACCTACATCATAGTGTAAAATATATATCTTTGCTACCTTTAGTTTAGACCAAAATATCTAAAATACTCAGAAACATAGTTACAAAGTGGTTTTGAGACTAATGTCCCATCCTTCTTCCTCAGGAAGCATGTAATTTTTTTAAAAGGAGGAAGAAAAGGCCATTCCATTTCATATATACAGAAAAAGACATGCTATTCCAAATTCCTTTCAGTTCTAAACACACCCAACACATGCACTCACACACACACACACACACACACACACACACACAATCCTTCCTCTTCAGAAGCAAAGCTCAAAGCTCTCGGGTTGAGGTGTCCCTTTTCCACAAAGTTCTAACCTCTTGAACTTCTTTCCTAGGGACTGAGTCTCTCTCCTTCCCCCAGGCTAGTGCTCCACCGAGGAAAGCCTTGATACCTTTTGGATAACTTGGTCTTATGATGAGAATTATAGAGAAGCTGATAGATAACAGCACAAGAAGACTTTAATTCACTTTCTCCCATCAGGCCCTAATATATGTAGACTGTCCTACAGCTACATCTAAATAACCATGAAATTTCAGAATAGAGTTGTAGCCTCCACGTCCCCAAGACATTGCAGTGCTGGAGAAATGGTGGGGGCAGGTAGAGGTGGGGGGGAGGTTCAAATCCCGTGTTCCATCCTCCGTCTGCCACTAACACACTGCTAACCTGAGGTGGGTCCCTGACAATAAAGTGCATGGCATATCTTCTTTACATACCACCTCAAATCCATTGGTATATTCAGTCTTCTGCCCTGGCTTTGGTTTGCCCCATGCTTGTGCTGTTATTTATCAGCTTCTCTATAATTTTCACCATAACAACAAGTTATACAGGAGATATCACACCAGCCTCTCTCCCGCCATACACACGCCATCATTATCCCTGCTTTCCTCTAACTGGGGAATATTCAGAGCACCTGCCTACTCTAAAGCCCCACCATTAATAGGTGTTTTCCTTAAGCAGGTCAATTTTATTTTTAGCCAAATTTGACCATAGTTGGAATGGTAAATCTTGTAGTGGAAAAAAATAGTTCACTTTAATGAAATAATCATTACTTATTTAGCCTTCACTATATGGTACTCATGAAAGTGAAGTCGCTCAGTCGTGTCCAACTCTTTGTGACCCCATGGACTGTAGCCCACCAGGCTCCTCCATCCATGGGATTCTCCAGGCAAGGATACTGGGGTGGGGTGCCATTTCCTTCTCCAGGGGATCTTCCTGACCCAGGGATTGAACCCAGGTCTCCCACATTGTAGGCAGACGCTTTAACCTCTGAGCCACCAGGGAAAGTTACCTCCTCTGAAACAATATTCTGGTGAATTAGGCATCACCATCCACATTTCACAGGTGAGGCCTCGAGCTTACATTACTTATGTTACTGTAAGACATAAATCTACTTTGGACATGAAGCTGGAATCCAAACCTGGCTCTCCTGAAGTCTGTGCCAGCAGGAGAACCAAATGTCCCTTCTGTTCTATTCTCCACAATGTGATTTGAATATCCCTTCCACCTTCTTGGTCCACATAATTGTGACCTCTTCTTTAAATATCCACTCTCATCTCCAAGTGACAAATTGCTTTTTAAAGTTAAAGTCGTTAAAGCAAACACTTCCATTTTGAAGTGGGTGTGGAGTAAACCCTTCCTTCTAACTCTGCAGGGCACCCCTGGGTCTGGTCCACACTGGTTGTGTCTGAACCATGGCAGGCAGCCCAGAGATTGTGGGCAGCCATGACTTTCTGAAGTCTCTAGAAAGGTTAACGTCTGCCTTCTAGGATGTGGACAGAAGGAATGCCAGTTACACAGCGTCCTCATTTCCTCATCCTACTCACAGTCACCAGCGAGTCCTGCCTGTTTCCCACAGGTTCCAGCTGCTTCCCCCCTACAAGGATGAGGTGTGTCTCGTGCAAAGAGCATGTGCTTTGGTTGCAAACAACCCTGGGTCCAACACCACTTCTGTAGAAAGGTAAAGACTACACCCTCCTTCCCGTCGTTGGTAGGTTAGAGCGTATCACACGCAGAGTCCATTGCGCATGGGAGGTGTGTGAGCAGCCTCCATGGCTTTGGCCTCCTGGCTACTGACAAGTCTGCTTCCTCTCATCTTCCTGATGCCAAAGGAGAATGAGAGCCTCCGCGCCTTCCCCTGAGGGGGGAATCCAGCCTCGCTCAAGCCTCTGAGGCTTCTGAATCAGACTCTTGCCCCTCCTGCCCACCACTCAGGGCTCCCCGCCTTTCCTAAGTCCCTTTTATTACTGTATCATTTCTTTATTCAGCTCTCAAAAAACAAAACAAAACAAAACAAAACCTACCTTCAGGAAGATGTACATTGTTGCAAACCAGTGAGGAGCCCTAAATCTTAGGATATTTAATCTGAATCGCACTTCCCCCTGCTTGATGATTCATCACAACATATTGTTTCCTGTTTATCTTTCTCTGAGGCAACCTATGCTCCCAGTGCTCGGAAGCAACCTGTGTTGTGTTGAGTAGGGCCACTTGTGATGGCCTCAAAGATGCTCGTTCTTCCAAGGTTACACAATGCAGCCTGCTGACTCTGTATCTAATAAAAACAAATTAACTGGGCAGCAAAATTCACCTGACTTTGATTTCGCATGGCTTCAGACTGCCATGCAGAGCTTCTGAGAAATCAAACTTTGGAAACTGCCTCGTTTTTGCAGCAAAATTCAGGTGGAACTCAGGGAAAATGTTAATACTCACCCACCAACTCTTTGGTTCCCAGCCTCCAAGATCTCCCCCAGTGATTCCCACCTCCCTCCAACAATGCATCAGGGTTTGTCTGTGCTATGCCCTGAATGTTTGTGTCCCTGCATAATTCATACGTTGAAGTCTTAATGCCAGTGTGACGGTGTTAGGAGGTGGAACCTTTGGGAGGTGCTTAGGTTAGGAGGATGGAGACCTCATGAATGGGACTGTGTTCTTATAAAAGAGACCCCGCAGAGATTCCCTGTCTCTTCTACCATGTGAGGACAGTGAGAAGGTGCCGGCTATGAACGCAGAAGACAGCCTTCACCAAGGCCGTGTGGTAACCACGCCGGCATCTTGATCTTGAACTTCCAGCCTCCAAGAATGTGAGAAATAAATTTCTGTTTCTAAGGTACTCCGTGGGTGGTATTTTGTCACAGCAGTCAGAAAGAGCTAAGTCTGTCTGTGTGACCAGTGGAATCAGGAGGAGGGAGGGCCTTCCTGGCAGTTCAGTGGCTAACAGTGGCAGTGCAGAGGCTGTGGGTTCCATTTCTGTTCAGGGAACTGAAATCCCACATGCCCTGCAGTGTAGACAGTGTAGCCAGTGTATTCTAGAAGAAGGACAGGACGTTGCTCTAGAGGCTGGATTATAAATGTCATTGTGGCCTCTGACTTGCTTTCTCTTGGATCACTTGTGTGAGTGGAAGCCAGTGGCTATGTCTTAAGGACACCAAGCTGTCGGGTGGATATACTCACACAGAGAACTGAGGCCTCCAGCCCATTGCCCGGAGGTTGAGCCCCCTTGGAAGCAAATCCACCAGCCCCAGCCAATATCTGGCTTTTAGTTTCATGGGAGATCCTAAGCCAGAACTACTTTGTTAAGTCACTCTACGTCTCCTGATTTTTGGAAAAATAAATGTTATTTTAGACTGATATGTTTCAGAACAAAATTTTATGCAGCAAAATATAAGTAATAACAAACTCTCTGTTCCTATTTGCTACTACCTCTCTCCTCTGTAGAAGTGCCCACCACCCCATGTGAAGTAAACTTGACATAATTGAAAACCAATTATACATACATTAAAATTATTTGTCCTTTTATTACCAGATGACATACCCAACAAAGTCAACCTAACTGTCCCTAACAAGAATATATAGTTTGATTATATCATAACTGGGAGCAAAACATAAAATATATTTGAGTTTTTTCCCTAGAGAGTAAGGGTTTTAATGGTATACATTAAGAGAACTTGAAGAAAACTGCCACAACTGATATTTTCAAAGTCAGGCACCCTTAGTCATTAGAAATAAAGAAAATAAAGTCATAAATCACCCCCTAAGGATGCTTCTTTCATCCAAAGAGACTGATCTCTTTCATCTCAGGACTGATACCATGCACACGAGGTGCAATCCTTCCACCACCTTCCATTCAGTACCTTCATGTGTCAGGCTTCAGGCAGGAATATGCAACATATTACCTCCACAAATCCAGAATCTATGTGCTCTAGAGAGAATCAGTCATCGGATCACAACTTTGAATTCTGCTTTATCTAGAAAAATACGTGTATGCAAGTGCACACACATACACACACCCCCCCACACAGGTGGGTTGGCCAAAAAGTTTGTTTGGGTTTTTCCATTGGATCTTATGAATGAATCCAAATGAACTCACTGGCCAACCCAATATATTTCAGAAAAGATTATTTACCTTAAAAAAATGTTAGTTTATAGCTACTTGCTCCATAAAGATACTCAAAGCAGATGATTAGGAATGAAGCTAATTCCAAGGAATTTTAAAGTCAGACATTCATTTAAAGTTACAGAAACATGACAGGCAATGCACAATTTGTAGGGCTCAGTACAAAGTACAAAATAAAACACAAGGTCCTTGTTTGGAAATGATCAAGAGCTTCAAGATGACAGCAGAGCATTTAACTAGGCACAGGGCTTTTCTGAGCACCGGACCGTGCAGCCACCCTGATGATGGGGGACATTGAGTTGCTGGTTAAAGAGCTATCTCAGGAGTTATGTACTAGAAGGAAAGGGACCAGCAGGCATCAGTGGCTAGCTTACTGAGCGACAGAACCATTTATTAGTGTGAGGGTAACTCATATTTCTTCCATACTCCATAGTTCCCAAAGCTCTCCCCCCAGATCCAGTATCTCACCTAACTGAAGCAAAAATTCTGTGAGACACTCATGTTATCTCTCTAGGCAAACTGGGGTCCAAAGAGGTCAAGCGACTCCTTTAAGGCAACTCAGCCCACACAGGATTCAGATGCAGGTCACCCCTGACCTCAAATTCAATTTTCTTTCCACAAGATCAACCTAGCCTGGTTAGGATTTGTGGGTTTCAAAGAGGCCAGAACTTCATGTGTGCACCCCAGCCATTCACAGGTGACAGCTTGGTCACAGGTGGCACTGATGGGCTGCATGGTTGCAAGTTTCCACACCTGGGGATCTGACCCAACTTCAGAGCCAACACCAGATCAGATTCCCTATTCCTGAGCCCTCTTCCCCACCTTTGAACAACAGCTTCAGACCTCAGCCCACCAACAGTTTATTGGACTGGACAGAAAAGTGTCCATCAGATGAGCAAGCTCCTCCTCAGGTTCACCCTTTATAATATCTAAGAATCTGAAGCAAATATCCTATGTTTGACTGTTGCATGGTCTTTTTAAATCTAAAGCATGAATATAAAACTTTAATAGCAGCTTAGACAGAGAAGGCAATGGCACCCCACTCCAGTACTCTTGCCTGGAAAATCCATGGACAGAGGAGCCTGGTAGGCTGCAGTCCATGGGATCACTAAGAGTCAGACACGACTGAGCGACTTTACTTTCACTTTTTATTTTCATGCATTGGAGAAGGAAATGGCAACCCACTCCAATGTTCTCGCCTGGAGAATCCCAGGGATGGGGAAGCCTGGTAGGCTGCTGTCTATGGGGGTCTCACAGAGTCAGACACGACTGAAGTGAGTTAGCAGCAGCAACACCAGCAGCAGCTTAGAAGACTCTCAAAAATTGTAGACATCATCTTAACGGATCTCTCATCTCTTCCAACAAGGTAAATGAGAGCTAGAAAGAAAGCTGCCAGCATTAATCTACCTTTGAGGAAAACAAAGCTAATAGTCATTGTAAAGTTTATTTCATTTTCTCCACTGTTGCACTGAAGCCATGACAATCTATGTGGAGTTTGGGTAAATTTTAATTATGAGAGATCTAGAAGCAAATAATTAGAACAAAGCCCACATTGTACTACTCTCAAATGACATTAGTGTGTGTATGCTCAGTCGTGTCGACTTTTTTGACCCTGTGGACCATAGCCTACCAGGCTCCTCTGTCCAAGGAATTCTCCAGCCAACAATACTAGAGTGGGTTGCCGTTCCCTTCTGCAGGGGATCTTCCCAACCCAAGGGTTGAACCCAGGTCTCCTTCACTGCAGGCAGACTCTTTACCATCTGAGCCGCCAGGGAAGCCCCTAAATGACATTACTTGTAAAATATTAGCTTTTAATTAGTAAATAAATAAATGTAATTAAAATACTTTTCATGTTTCCTGGTACAGAAAGTGCAATGTTGAGTGTAAATCATTTCCCTCAAATTCCAGCTTCATTTCTGACTTGCTGGAAGGCACCAGCGCAAGCTCTTAATATCTCTATTTCAGTTTTCTTGGCTATAAAATTGCAAGTGCACAGTGCTTGCCTGGTTTGCAGGGAAGCTTGGGAAATTCTGGCTCTAGGAGTGTAAGACATTTTAAAGGTACAAAGTGTTATTATATTTATGCTTACAACTTTCTTGACAGTTTCATTGTGCTATAGTATTAATATAAGAACCACATATTTCAAAATAATGGCAAAATGGAAGTTGGACAGTTTCTGAGATCCGGCAAGAAGTAGAATATCTTGAAAAGGACTGTGAACCTTCAAGTGCCAAGATAAAACTCAGACCTGGAGTCTATTCATATCTTACAATAAAAGAAGACCTTAAAGAATGGTATATGCTTTTTCTCAACTGCAAAGCCAATATTAATATACATGAAGATATTATAGCATATACTATATAATCACACATATTAGTACATGTAATATATAATATGTTATTTTCAACTTTTGTTTTTATTTCTATTATCTTACTTCCTATTCCTTATGGTAATTAGGTAAGGAATATGAAATATCAGAAGTGACCTGATAAGAAACTTTCATTAAAAAAAATAGGAAAGCATGGCAACAAAAGAAGATGCTATAAAGGGACGGTGATAACTCAAAGGATCAAGAGAGAAAGGCAGAGACCCTCTTGACAGGCTTCCTGAGCCAATTTGTCCACTCCTTTTGGGGTCCTTCTCTGTTCTGACTGGTTCTTTCTGTTTTGTTTTTTTCCCTCTTGAGCCAAAATTCCAAAAGGAATATTCCCTAGTATTAAACGGAGGAAAGGTCAAGGTGCAAACCTTTGAATAAGATGTTTTTCTAATAAATGATTTAAATGCCTCTGTTGCTACTGCTGCTGCTAAGTCGCTTCAGTCGTGTCCGACTCTGTGCGACCCCACAGATGGCAGCCCACCAGGCTTCACGGTCCCTGGGATTCTCCAGGCAAGAATACTGGAGTGGGTTGCCATTTCCTTCTCCAATGTATGAGAGTGAAAATTGAAAGTGAAGTCGCTCAGTCGTGTCTGACTCTTAGTGACCCAGTGGACTGAAGCCTACCAGGCTTCTCCACCGTGGTATTTTCCAGGCAAGAGTACTGGAGTGGGGTGCCATGCAGACCCCAGCAATTGTACAATGATACATGTTTGACTGGGCTTCCCAGATGGTTCAATTGTAAAGAATCCTCCAGGTGATGCAGGAGACACAGGAGACACGTGTTCAATCCCTGGGTCGGGCAGATCCCCTGGAGAAGATCATGGCAACCCCCTCCAGTATTCTTGCCTGAAAAGTATCATGGACAGAGGAGCCTGGCAGGCTACAGCCCATGGGTCACCGATTTGGACACAAATGAGCTTGCACACACACATGTGTTTGATTGGCTTTTTCTAAAATGCCTTTTTAAAGACTTTACTGGGGAGACAGTTTTACAGTAAGATCGAGAGGAAGATACAAAGATCTCCCACATCCCCTCTGTCGACACATCCACAGCCTCCCTGGTATCAACATTCCCCAACAGAAAAGTGAGCTTTTTTTTTCCTTTCACATTTTCCCTGGCTTGTCCCCAAGTAGCCGCTTCCTCCCAGCTCACCCTGTGTATTATTCCCTCCCTACTTCCCTTCATTTGTTTTTCTTGTGGTTCTCCTACACTCTGTTTTGTTTGTCTTTGGAGCCATCATATCCTCTATTAGCTGAGGTTATCTCTAGGGCTGGCGTCCATCGAGACAACATTCATTTTATTCTGACCCTACTTTAGGAGGGAATTTCAATTAATTATTCATGCAATTTTTCCTCCCAAAGGGGTGAGCCCTGAGATTTGCTAAGGTCCCTGCCAGCCTTACACTATTACTGAGGTTCCTCAGCTGGAGGCCAGCTGTTAGGTAGCACACAAGCCCACCCTTCCCTCTATTTAAGGATCATCTCACTCCCAGCAAGCACTAGCCAGCCTGCCTCCAGCATCATCCATCTCTTGGCTCTATTTTTAAAAACTCCTTCCTTGATCTCTAGGTATTGTCAGTTGAAAATTCAAGAATGAGAGAGAAAAAAGTGCCCTGAACTCCATTCCTTTCCAGGACACAAAATATTGTCTAGATAGGCTCAGTCCTAATCCTATGGTAACAGTGTAACTGAAGGATTTTTATTTTTTTTTAATTTAATTTTATTTTTTTTTCCCATCTCAGGTGTACATGAGTTCCCAATCTTGAAACTCCCGCCCCCCCCCCGTGAAG